>VWZT01001389.1:209790-274459 GCA_013397055.1 Pachycephala philippinensis | reverse complement strand
CCCGGGGCCGCGGGGCGGGGAGGCGGCGGCGGCCCTGGTGCGGGGAACGGGGCCCCGATGCTCGGCCGAGGCCTACGGAGCCGGGGCGAGCAGGAGCGGCCTAGTGCTACCCGTGCGGGGCTCGGGCCTGGGAGTCGGGGAGGGTGCGAGGGGCGGGAGGGGGAGCCGGGGTCACCTACGGTGGAGGGGAGACCCAGGGGAGGGGAATGTTTTTCTTGTAAAAACAAAAGGAGTCTTGTTCTTCCACGCCCCCACCCCCTCCCCAAAGTCCTTTCTTCTCCCCAAAACTGCTGCTGTGGGCTGTAACCTGAGCAGGGCACGGGTTTAGACCCTGACCAACTTGGGGTTGTGAGTGAGGCTTAATTTCTGCAGTTGCCAGCTGCTAGGCATGTTCAGAAACAATCAAATCCTTGAGCTACCTACAACAGCCTCAGTTTCTGTAAGGTGGATGCTGTACTTCCTTGCTGTGTCCACTGAAAAAACCCAGTTGTCGAGGTTTGAGTCTGTGGAAAGCCGTATGTTGTGATATTGCTCTCCGCAGGCCCTGAATTGAACTGTTTTATTGCATTTCTGTGTATTTGAATCACTGAAGTGCAGTACGGCAGTCCAAGGCAGCTGTCAGTGACAGTTCATGTAAATGTAAACACTTGCCTTCAGGAGTTCACCCTGCAAAACCAAGCAGGTCAGAGTGAGGCACAACATGTAATTTTTGGTAAAGACTTCAAAATGAACTGTCACATTACATGTATTGGCCCCCTAGAATATTTTTTTTTTGTAATTACATCTGTTACAGGGATGTTAGTACTGAAAAAACATCACAGAAGTTCAAGGTAATGGTGAAATGGAATGGTCTTTACTAGAGTATGGAGGACATATTCAAGGTTTACACTGATTCAGTGTAACTTTAGGTTTGTATTCCTAATAACAAGTGGTGACTTGTTCTTCTCCCAGCAGTGTGGAAGAACTGAGGCCCATTTACTGCAGGTAGTGTGTAATCCATCAGTGAAAAGATAGAGAAACTAGGTTCTTCTTAACAGCAAGAGTTACGTTGGATGTAATACTGGGAGAAAGTGGTTTGAGTTCTAATTACAGAACTTGTTGCTTTAATGTAGGTAATTAAAACTGGAAAGATTAATGCTGATTTTTTTAAAATAGGAAATTAAAATTAATTAACTTTTAAAAGTACTTTTGAAAGAAAAGAAAAAATCCCAAAATTTCATTTCTAATGTGAATGCCTGTTTTCTTGTGATCTGTTACAGGCTCTTAAGTACTCATCCAAGAGTCACCCCAGTGGTGGTGATCACCGTCATGACAAGATGCGAGACTCCACAGATCCTTCACCACCAAATAAAATGCTGCGGCGCTCTGACAGCCCTGAAAACAAATACGGTGACAACACAGGGCACAGTAAAGCAAAAAGTGTGCATACTCACAGAGTTAGAGAGAGGGATGGTGGTGAGTTATCTTTAACAAACTTTTACTTAAGCAATCACTAATTTCTCATTAAAGTTGGCCATTATCACTCAGGTGATGTCGTACACTAAACGTGCCTTGTACTCTGCTGGGGAGACTGCAGTGAACCCAGAATGGGAGTTTAATTGGTGGCAATCATTCAGGCACTGTAACACCTACTAATTTTCTGATTTTTACAGGTATGCTAGTTTTCCTTTTAGCCCTAAAGATTGAAGAAACCCTTTTTTTTTTTAACTATGTCTCGTTTATTTTAGACATACTGCAACATTTGATAACGTGATACAGTTTTCTGGATTTTTCATTAGCAATAAATACTGGCTGTTTTGGATCCTTGTTAATAACTTTGTGTATTGTGGTGCTGTACTGTTTAGGTACATGCTTCACAGACTAAACCTCATCAGAAATGAAAAAAGCTTCTTTGTATTTAGTTGCTATGTAGAACTGTTAATAATCACAAAATGATAATCAAAGGCAGCACATACTAGAGCCTTTCTTGTCAGGAGCTTTAGGAAGTGTGTTCACAGTCAAGTCAGCCTCCTGTGTTTTTACAGGTTTATAGACAGTAGTAATATTCCCAGTATTTTTTAACTGATCTTATTTTGTATCCCTGCTTCCTAGAAAAAGAGTAGGATTTTCCAGGTAATAAACAGTGTTAAGGTAACAAACAGCCAGAGTTTAGAAAATTGCAGTTGCTGTCTGAATTTGGAAAAGTGTTTTTTTGTTTTGTTAATTGGTCTTTGTATCACGTTACAAAGTAAAGTATTCAAGTAGAGAATTTGGAGCTTTAAATCAGTGCTTCTTCTGTATAAAGCTGCCAAATTCTGATGTACATATACATTTATTGCTGCACTAGTTTTACTTGATATAATAGTTATAGTAAAATAAAGGAAGTATCTTTCAAGTACCTTTTTAGGAAATACTAGTTCCACACCGCAAATGTGTTCATGGTACCCAATTGTTCTTATAGATCCTATTTGTTTTTCCTTCTTTGACTTAATGCAAAGGCTCTGTAGACCACTGGTAATGTCATAGAAGTGTGTAGATAGATTAAAAAACATGCCTCTTTTGTTAGTACACTGATTTTCATTGTATCTGATCACAATTTAAAGTGTAGTAATCTCAGAATTAAATGCATGTGCAATGCCCATATGCTGCTGTTCTGTGCTACTTCTCAGGATACAAAGGTGTCCTCTTTTATTTCCTGTTCACCTGCCCAAAGATACTAGTCCTACATACTCTTGCAATTCTACTTACTTTTGCTACAGTCAGTGATTTTTTCTGCTTCAACAGAGCTGCATTTAGTGGAATTATGCATATATGAAAACATCTGGAGGATGAGGCTCTATGTGGGGAGTGCATTTGCTTATTTGTGTGTTGGAAGTGTTGTAATATAGGAAAAACATTCTGAAGTTCTTACACAGAGTCCAGCTGGATTTGATAGTTGGGGAATGGTCTGAAGCATGTATGCATACAGTAAGGATGAAGGAAAATGAATTCTTTGTAGTTTTGTAAATGGAAGGAACACCATCCCACTGTACCTTCTCCTGGTTAAGACAGTGGAAAGTGTCATTTATTCTGATCTGAAAGCAAGCGTTTGCACATCATGTGTTAACAGACTGGAAGAAGGAAGTAGTCTTGAACAGTCTGAGGGTAATTACTAATTTTAAAAGCTGAACATTTGTACTGTTTAATGCAAATAAGTGATTTTTTTGTGTGTGTGTGTCCTTACTAAGGTTAGTTTGGCCACAGTTTCACCTTTGTAAAATACATTCAGAACAATCAAAGTTATGTTAAATCCTGTGTACTGTACATAGTAAACCAAAGCTCAACAGATGTGGGCAGCAGGATATCAATTTGTCTTTGATGTACTGAATATTTCTGTCAGTATGAATTGCAGGTAGGTGTTAAAATATAGGTGAAATGCTGTAGTATAACAGACATTTGCATAGTGCTAATATGCAAAATACATAATAAAATAATTTACCATGTTCTCTATCTGTTGAATTACACTGAAGGGCTGCTATTGCCATAGTATTCCCTTAGTTTTGAAATTAGAGACATACAGAGGGGGAAAAAAATTACAGAAGTGCTAACATTATTCATCTAAGCCTTAACATGACTGAAGAGTATTAATTGGCTTTGATACTACTGTAATTGTCTGTCTTGCTTTCTTTTTACATTCTTCAGAGAGGAGGAAAGAAGTTGGGTGGTTTTTATTTTTTTAATTGCTGTGCATTATTTTAAAATTGGTGCTGCTTGATTTGAAACTACTACGGGTGTTACTGCCTTCCTGTGATCTAGCTGAACTTAACAAAGCAAATCTCATTAAAACATCTCTAGTTTTCCAAAACTGAATTAAAGTCCCAAACAAACAATCTTCTTCTTCTCTCATACCTCAGAAAACAAAATAGGACATAAATCCAGAGTAATACTACTGAACATAAAGCCGATTTAACTTGATCTCTCCCTCTCAACTAAATGTTTAGAAAGAACTCCTATAAATCTCTTAGTAATTTTAGCTCTGAAGTGAAACGGGAAGATTCAGTGGTGTAGCATGCTGATTTAGTCATGACTGGATCATGTCTTTGTGGTAAATGCAGAATGTCAATTAAATGTCATTTTAAGATTTAAGTGTACACATTTAAATATAAGGGCAGGAATTGATTGAAAATTAATTACTCAAAAATGGTAGGACCACCTCCTATTAATATCTTTAGTATGTGTATAAAGGTATTTTTTGTAACAGCTTATTTTTGTAATGTTCATGGCAGAATCTTTTGTAGAATTGTAATCCATGGTAAGAAATTCAATTAAGGTTTTAAAATGTGTTATGGGTAAGCCCTCCATACTAATACAGTGCAAACAAAGCATTTTTCAAAGTTGCTTACTCCATGGTTTCTGTGGAAAGAGACTGTGTACAGAGACAGTCGTTCTCTGGAGAGAGACTTCCAAGTTTACCTTGGACTAAACACGATGGAGTAATTGCAAGTTTTTGTCACATCCCTGGTTTCCTAAGAGTACTTGTACATTCAGCATATAAAAAAAACTGCCTTAACTTTGTTCTTGCTTTCAGGTCCCTGTGCATGGGGGCATTGTCTCTGTGTGCAAGTGTTTAAAACATAATGAACAGCTTCCCCCCCTCAGTGCATCTCTTATTTTTAGGTCAGCTGCTATAGGCAAGTGTGGGGTTTGAAGAGATTAGAGGGTCTTATGAGACCAACTCGAGTGTGAAGTTTCTTAACAGTAACAAATAGAGACTTAAAGCCAGCATTGTTTATGGGGAATAGAACTATGAAGGGCCTTGTAGATTTGGGAAAATGTTTCCATTAAAGAAAAAGGGAAATACAAAGATTTGAGGGCTCTCATGCTTGAGGATGGAAGGCTGTTGTAGGTCTTTTTAAATGCATGAATGATGTGATAGGGTGTACAGGAAAGAAAATAAAGAGGCCAGATAAATAGAGTAGCTTTGGGAATAATGAAAGGGAGATATGTAGATATATATATAATTTAAGAGCAAAAATGCGAGGTGCAACCCTTGGTAAAAAAAGGGCAAAGGGTGTTTCTACTTAACTTTTTGGAGCAGAATGACCCATTAAGATACACAGTAGAACTTTATGCAGAAATGGTTAGTTCAGTTAAGCCACCTGTACTCAGTTGTTTCTTATTGTGAAGAAAATACTGCGTGTTTCACTACATTTATGCTATTGTGCACTGTAGGGTATTTTAATGAAATTTGATTATAACTTGTGATATTTAAATTCCAAAGTATAACTGAAACTTTGTGACTGTTTCTTTTGCAGGTGTTTTTGTTTTTTTTTTTAATTGGCAGTTAAGAACACTTGTCAGTGACACTGTTACTGACTAATATAGTTCTGGGATTAAAAATCCTACTGCTATTAGAGGCTGAATGAAATATTGCAAATAATGAGTTCCTATTTTTGTCGAAGTGGTGGTGAGAGCTTCTGTGATTCTGTGTTGGCTTTCTTTGTTTCCACTGGTTCTTAAAGGAGTTCAGAATCTTCATAGCAAAGGGACAGCAAACAGCCCTAAACAGAGAACTGTGTTAGGTTCCTGTTTTAGCAGCCCTGGCAGTGGAGGGGAACTGCTGATTAAATTAGTGTGATCATTGACCAGTGAAATAACCAGTGAGTGGGGGGTGTTGCGGCAGCTACAAGAGAATGGAAGATGCTCGGGCAACGAGCCTTGGAAAGAGGAGATTTCAGGATAGGTGGAAGGAGGCATATCTGAGAGTAATGGACATAGCAAAGGGTTCAGGAAGAAGCTGGAGTAGATTCTATGTGGGTAGTATTACCTGCTGTTAATGTTAAAGCAATTACTCATTACTATGAAAACCATTTCCTCACTGTAACTGTACGGTCAAAGCTGGGATGAGCGAAGTCTGATCACAAAGGAGAGTGAGCTCTCCATGAAACATGCTTTGAATACCCCCCAACAGCCAAGTGTAGATTGTGATTCACTTCACTATTCCTTGAATATTGGCTTTTTGGATGGCTTTAAAGGAGGTAGGGGTTGGTGGCTGGTTTGTGTTTTAAGAAAAACAGAATTGCTTCCAGGATCATTCACCTTTTAGAAGCTTTTCTCTGGATTTAAAACAAAAAATGGGGAAAAGTTTCCGCTTGCTGATATTGATAAAAGCTTTCTTTTAAGTGTAACTAGTTCTACTTCCTTCAGACAGGGTTTTAATTTTAAGTTTGTTTTCAAGTTTAGAACTTTTAGATAGGAAGTAGCTTTCCATTTACTCAGTGGATTTGTCAATATTTTTCAGGTGAATTTTTGCTGGATCAGTTGTATTTAACCATTTTTTTGTGTTACTCTATTGTGAGGCTCTCTAGTAGAAAAGAAATTGAAAAGTATGTGGTTATAGAATCACAGTAAAAGATATGACTTGTGTTTGTACTTTTTAAACTTAGAGGTTTAGAATGTTAATACTGAAAATTGTTCGAAAACTACCTGCAAAGCTTGCTTTTAACTAGCACAGAATGGAAGATACAAACCCCTAATTTTATATTATTGATGTTAGGTAAGAATTGTGATATTAATATGATGGTATTAAATGCTAAGTCTTTATTCATGTAGGTGGATGGAGTCCTCTGTTTCTCTTAATGAAGTTCAAGTATCTGGTGTAGGTTGCTAGAGTAAAGTATTAGTGGGAGACTTGATCTGAAATGGAGGCTGCATCAAATGTTAATAAGCATTGCTGTTTGTTTGTAACCTGTTGATGCAGCTGTTTCCCAAACTCTATTGCTGTTAGGACTTTGACACTGGGAATTTTCACTTACTGTTTTTACATTCTTTTATTTGTGGGATTATAGAATTCAGATCTCTAAATAGGTCCTCTGAAGGTTTCCATTTATAGTTGCTCTGTTTAAGCAAATATATGTCTTAGTTTTAAGAATTCGTTGGATTGTGAATGTAATATGTTCAAGTCAGTCTGCCTGCTAGACCTGGTAAGGTTTTGTACGTAAGCATATTTTATGTTTTGTAAAAGAAAAAATAGCTGACTATATACAAGATTTGGTGCATTTCCTTGTCTTTGGTGTGTAAGCTAATCATAAGGGAATGATTTTTACTTAGCATCATGCTTTAATGTATGCTAATTGCCTCTGACTTTATAGAAATGGAATATACAGTTTACTAAACTTGTACTTTTGAGTTGCTTTTCTGAAGATGAAGTAATGAAAACTATTAGTTTCTGATGAGCTGCCTGCTACTAGGCTGTAGTCAAGATAGCAATTTGTAAATTACGTAGTAGTTTTTTACTGGGATTGCTCTGCATTCCCCAGTGGCCCCCGATTAGAATTACTCCTTAACCATGTTTTGGGACATGGCTGCTTTCTAAGAAAAAAAATGTTTGTTGACAGTTTACATTTGCTTTTTTGGCCATTTCTACCTATTCAGTGTAAAGTATCCAGTAAGCCAAGCATCACTGAAGCTGTGCAGAACTTGGAAGAGAATGCTCTGCCTCTGTTTTGGCTGAAAGGGGAGGTGATGCTGTAATAACTTTACTGTGAATAATAGTAATTTAATGGCACCCAGCTTGCATTGGTAACTGCATTTGTTTACAAAGTCAGGCTTTTATGCAATTTCATAGGCATTTCCAGGGAAAAACCTCTTGCTGTACAGAGATCATTCCCTATGTAGCTCTTCAGTAAGGGAAAAAATGGTACTGGCAACGAAAGGCAGTTCTTAACACTAATGCTTACATTTTGTCAGTAGTTTGTTGTAGTGTAAAAATGAATCCTTTCTGGAAGTAAATGTAGCACTTAAGAAGAAAAAGTGTTTCTTTATATTCAGCATAAGATAATGACAGTCTTTCTATTTTCCCTTGAATTATACAAGGGTCATCAGACTTCCCTGTACTTCACTGCAGGTGTTCCTTGCTGTAACTTCAGTATTAGAAGATTCGGTTTCCTTGAAGACCTTTAACAGACTTCCTAACTTAGAATAATAAAGCTACCCTAAAAAGTATCTAAGTCTGCTACCTGTTCCTTTATCCCCGTGATATTTACTAGTAGTATAAGAATGCTTTTTATATCTGTGTTTTTATTGTTTTACTCTGTTCTGCAGGTTTGCTTTCCTACTAAACTAGTGTGGGTTTCCATTTGATAGCATTAGCCTTATCAGACAGGGAATTCATGTCTGGATTTTGTCATGAACCTGTATCCCTTCAGTACTTCAGTCTGTTAAAGAAATACTACCACAGCACTTGTGGGTTACCAAATTTTTCCTGAGTATTTTATCACTTTTCTGAAATCAGAGTTTTGTGCCTGCATTGGTATGTACAGGGAGTAATCTCAGAATTATACCATAGGTTAAAATTTTTATTTACTGACATTTTTGTCAGAAGTGTTGTTTTGTGAAACAGTATTTTGAAATTCATTAATCTGTAGTAAGTGGAAGGTCTATGGCAATGAATATTTAGGGAACAAAATTGCATCAACATCTGAAGTGTAAGCTTCTAAACCAAATTGCTCATCCTGTAAACTTAAACACTTTCTGAATTATTCAGTGATATCTCTTGAATGTGATATTCACCTATTTTCCTACTGTGGAAATTTTAAACAGATAGTGAAATAGCCTGGAATTCTCTTACATAAACTTTTGCACCCCTCCTTTTCCTCTGGGCCTCCTTTTTCTCCCTACTTTCAAGCTTGTAAAGTGAGATGCGTGTTCTAAGGCACAAATTGTACTCGCCTGTTGACTGGAAGTAGACTCAGGGAATACTGTGCAAGAATAATCACAGAATGGGTCGGGTTGGAAGGGGCCACAGTGGGTCTGGTCCAAACTCCCTGCTCAAGCAGTGTCGTCCGAGAGCACATGGCACAGGATTGTGTCCAGATGGTTCTTGAATCTCTCCAGTAATGGAGACTCCACAACCTCCCTGGGCAACCTGTTCCAGTGCTCAGTCACCCATGCAGTAAAGAAGTTCTTCCACATATTCAGGTGGAACTTCCTGTGCCTCAGTTTCTGCCTGTTGCTTCTTGACCTGTTTGGCACTAAGAAGAGCCTGGATCCCTCCTGACACCCTCCATTCAGATACTTAGAGGCAGTGATAAGGGTCCGCCTTGGTATGTCCAGTTGGAAAGTCTGTCCTCCAGGTGACTGGAAAGGGAGATAAATTTTTGAGCAGATGACTGACAAGAGACTTCATTCTTTTTACTGGATAGGTTGAGAGATGTCTGTTAAGCTTTTGTGGCCTTGACTTACATTTCCATGCATGGGGCAATGTTACATTGTGTTTGAAATTAATGGAAAACTAGGCCTAGAGACCTGTGATTAGGCCCTGTAGGACTTTGGAATAATCATCTGTGCCTTACTGCGACTGTTGTTACAGAGGAGAGTTGCAAAGGAACAGTCTGTCAACGTTAAATGTAATTTTTTCTGTTGCAGTGTTAAAACATTACTTGTTTTGTTTCTACAGCAGCAGTATGATAAAAAATGCTAAGACACTCCTTTTGTAATCAGTCAAAAGAAGAGATGTAAAACAGTATTCAAGTGCTTCATGGCAAGGAAAAGGCAGCCAGAAATATGAACAATTAGTGTATAGAGCTAAATGAGCTAAATTCCCTGTGTCTGAGGGACAGGAGAAATCTTAAAAAGGTTTTTTTTTTGGTCTAAACTTTTATCATTACTTTTCTGATACCTGTCAACTAATTTCTCTGACCCGCTGTATATATTTACACGTCAGTCTTTCTGAAAATGAAGAAGATTTACAGTTCCATCCCAGTTACACAGATGAGTTCCTCTGCCTTGGTTTCCCACATTTCTTAAATACTGTGCTTTTTTATGTCCCTCCAAAGCAGCAGTCTTCCTCAGTGTTTTTCTAGGTTTGTTACTGAGTTTGTTCGAGCAGCAGAGTTATCAATTATCCATGTCTATCAGTAGCAAAAACAGGGAAAGGAAATTATGGTCTGTCCCGCTCATCTCATTTTTATGTTTCAAACATACCTATTCACTCCCAAATGGGGAAAAACCACAAAGATTTTTTTTTTATTAACGTATATAATAAATAATGCATGTTTGCATAAACTGCCATACAGGTTAGGCAATGTGCTCTACCTATTTTTTTTTTATGCTGTGTTTATTTCACATAATTATGTTCTTCTGGATGCTGGTGTCTTCATGCCAGCTGTGTCCCTTGAATAACATAGGGAGGAGTTCAGATCTCATCTAGTTAAGTCGTTTGAGTAGATTCCTCATACAGATACTTGCTGCTGACAGATTAACACAGACTTAATTTTAAAAACTGTTCATTTGAAAGAATGCTATTTATGCTTGTTTTAATACTAGAAATAATATGATCCTCTTCAAATTCAAGCAGTGTAAAGTTCACCTCTTACTGGCTGAATGCTGTCTATAGTAACGATTGCAGTTTCTGTATAGTCCTTTTGAGAGTGTTTACTTAACTAGGGAAATAAAATGAGCCACTTAGGCAATCAAACAATTGTAAAATAGATTTTGAGTTTGTAAACATAACTAGTAGCTTTTGTTAAGAGGCTTATTTTCCCATAGTAAGGTAGTTCCAGGAAAGACCAATTGAATTTTATGTATATATTTAAGGATTACTTAATGGGAAGAGGGATGAATTGTTTTGTCACCTATTGTGCTTTAGATGCTTGGAAGCCCTGTTGCACAATACCTTTGTTAAGCTGAGCTAAGCTTTGTTAAGCTGAGCTGGCCAGCCTGAAATAAAGCTGTGAATCTATATTTTTTAAAACCACAACACTATATGTATTAATTCTTAAGTCAATCCTTGCTTGCCATCTTTGCTTCCACTCCCAGCTGTGTGCCAGCATTCCTTTATTAGTGAAGAGTTTCTCTGTGACAGAAATTAATTTGACTTGCCTTTTTTTTTTGAGTGTTAATTGCATCTCTTCTTTTCAAAAACAATTCCCAGTTGAAAATTAAATAAGCATGAAATTAAAATTATACTTGTTGCATGGTAGTAAATACACATGGCATAGTATGTCCAGAACTGAAAATGTATTTTGTCCAAACCTAATGATTTCTCAAGTTATGTAAAAGTTTAATGACCAATTGCTGCTTTTAATACGAAATATTTTCAAGTTAGCGTGCTCATTTGTGGTGAAAAAATAATGTCCAGGAAAAAAAGAGTGGTCTTTCTGAAAACAGGAGTATTCCAGAATTCTGTATAGGCAGATCAGTCAATATCTAAATTCTAGGTGAAATAATGCTTTCTCTGTTTTATTGAGACATGGACATTGCTGTAGTCTTAGAAGAAAAGAAAGTTCTCTTCAAATAACAAATACTCGTAGCACTCAAGGAACAGTCTGGTATTGAAGTGGAGGTTGGTTCTTCTCTTGTGTTTGATGTATCTTGAGATACGAATTTGAGATAATCTGACTTACAGTTACTGTTTTTAAGACACATTTAAGGGAGATACACAGTGCCTTTTTTCTTGCCTTATTTTTATGTGGTTAGACATTGATTCTGCCACAGCCTTCTTATTAAGGATAGAAGTGTGTTACCTACATGTGACTAACCTTGTTGCAGGATTGCAGTAATGTTTTATAGAAGAGACTCCCTTTTTTTAATACTTCTACAACCCCATGTACTTTTTGAATTGCTGTTTCTGAATGGTGCACGCTCAGTTGAGATGAAGGAAGCTTAAGATGGGATGAAGGTTGCAAGCATTTGTCACTGCATGGCACTACCTGTGTTCATAAAAGCCTGTAGCTTCACCTTCCTTATTCTAAGCCTAGTAATGGAAACATTCAATGCAAGTTCATTTATAAGTAATATTACATTCACAGGGTCTTCTGTTTAAACTTCTTTGTCCTCAAAAAGCTATCCTCAAAAGATCAAAAGAAATTTGAGAGTTGCTAAACAACCTGGCCTTGTTCTTTATTAGGCTTATTTTTGCTCAGTGGATTTTGTTAGGGAGATTAAGTTGTCATATCTTACTTAATTGTTTGGAGCTTCTGAGTGGGAGTACTAATTTGGTTCTGTGGGTACATAGAAAAAGGGGAAATAGTCTCAGAGCTGCATTTGAGCAACTGCTTTTTTTCTCCTTTGTAAGCAGAAATTGTTTTGCATGACCCCTGATTTTAATCAAACTACACTTTGTGATGACTGGGTTATGGTGTGTCAGTCTGTCACAGTATTACTCTGCTGTTTGTAATCTTAAAATGTTGAAATACACAGTTTTTATAAAGTATCTGCATCTGAGTAACTCCTTTCTGAGGTGTGTGTTGATAAACATCAGTGGTTCTTCCAATGTTTTATGTTCTTTGAGAAGCTCCTTGAATGAAAAGTAAAATTTATCATGCTTTCCCCCCTCCCCCTCTCCCAATGTTAAAGGAATTGTTTATCATTGTAGTATCCCTTGAGCCTAATTTTCATGAAGCATTTGAGTATGTGCCTGTTGCCCCAGATGACTAATATATTTTTTAAAATGTCTTGAGTTCTCTAGTTTTTATTGGCTTTTGAGAGGAAAAAACTTATAAATTTGGAATTATCTACTGACAATGTGAATCAGTAATTACAGAAATAGAGATTCAGTCTTCTGCTCACTGTTAGTTGATGCATTTTGTGGAAGTGTTGTTGCTGGAGGTAGGAGAGTGTGCTGTGGTGCTGTTAGACTTCCATCGCTGAGCTCGACTCTCCTAGTGCTGTGTTACAGTGTGTTCATGGGAGGGTCATTTGGGTTTTGTGGTGTGTTGCTGAGGAGGGCTTAGAAGGGGCAGATTCAGTCTGTTGCCCATTTCCTGTGCTGATCCATGTGGAGTTCAGATAACTTGGTTATTGAGTTTGTGGTAAGGGTTCTAGCTGTCGGTTTAACACGTCTGTTTTTGCATGTCATAATAATTAAAAAGTCTCCATATGAAGCTGCTACTTGAGGTCAAAAGAACCTCTCTTGAGCAGTCTCTGACACTGTATTAGAGATGTAAATGTTTTATGAGCTACAGTCCAGAATGAAGGCAGAGTTTGGCTTTATTCTCAACCTAACTCCTTTCTTTTTAGAGCAGTGTCCCACTCCGTAGTACAAATACGGTGATGTTAATTAATGTTGCAGGCTTAAAAATACTTTAAATTGTCATTAGTGATGTTTAACAAGGAGTTTGTTTTTTTGTTAAACACACTGAAATCTTCTGGTGTCATGAGCCAGAGAGTTAGGAATATGTGACAATTTGCTGAAATTCATGGTACTTATTTGCATTTTCCGTGGGTAAAGCTGCTTAAGATGCTTTTTTTTCACATTGATTGATCTCAAATGAAGTGGGTATATTAGTAGATGTTCAGCAGTCTTGAGGATGTTGCTAGCATTTTTTTATTTCATTAGGTGACCTGAACCTAAGGTTTCCTAAAGGGAGGAAATGGCAAGTGTTAATCTGAAGAACTTGTCTACCCATAGTTTTTAATTTCACATAAATCCATTTTATAGATTATAATTTGTTTAATCTACTTTAGTAACCATTGAGTCTTACCAGAAGTGTTTAGAAGGTGGTTGGAATTTGCCTTAATTATTGAGAAACAGGCGAATTCTTTCAAATGATACTGTTTACCCCACTTCAAAGTAAAGAATAAACATCTTTATGGGTGATGGTGAAATTATTTGTCCAGTCTTTGATTATTATTATTTCAATAGTTGACGTATCAAAGAAATTGACAATTTACTGGGGTTTTTTTGAAGAAGAAAGTTGGTGGGAATTCTGTTTAGAGTTTGCTGAAAATCTGATCTTCATCCCTTAGGCTTTTTTCAGCTCTGTGATGTGTGACATTTGAGTACTGGGTCATGTGGTAACTCACTGCATTCAGTGGACCTTGTTAGTGAACCTGATAATTTTCAAAGTTGTATCTTAAGTTGAAAAGTGATTTCTCATTGCTACTGGGAGGTGGACTGAGGGGAGAAAGAAAACAACCCCAAAATTATTTAAGTACGGAGCTGTAGCTGTAACAAGGAAAGGAGCAAATGAGAGGTTGGACAAAAAGAAGTTTATCTGCTCTATCAGTGAGGACAACCCAAGCTGTGTTACTTGTTTAGGCTGAAGTGCAACCCTAGGAAAACAGTCTGCTTGTTAGCTGCTGGAGTAGTAAATCCCTGAATTGTTATTTGAAAACTCAAAGTTTGAATTTAGTTTGAGGCATTTTGTTACCTTCTGCTGTCCTTTTTGATGGGCAGGAATAACTTAGTGTTCTTTCTAAAGCAGTTTGGTCTGTTTGCCCTAAAATTAAGCTTCAGTTTCTGAAATAAATTGAGTAGAACTAATAAAAAATAAAAATGTAAGCAGAAAAGAGCAAATTAAATGTACTGTACATTATGCAATGTATAAAATTTGACTTTATCTTTTTTGTTTTAATAATCAGTAATGCCTTGGCATTTGCCGAGTATTGCATTAGTAAAACAATATGAGTCCTTGACTTTCATTAGTTTACTGCTCCTGACTTTTCCTTCTCAAGGTGTCATTTTCTTACTACCATTTTAGAAGAAAAATCCTATTATGAATAAAACTATATGTTTACAGTATCATTTTCATCTGTTACTGGTTATTTGTGCCATTCCATGTGCGTGTGACTCCTGGTCCGTTTATAGTAATGTTTTTGGCCGATGTCCGTGAAATTCTGAGTGAATGGTAACTTGGAGAAAAAGAGAACTTCTTTACATTGGGATGATTACCCTGTGAATTGGATATTGCAAAACAGTACAGACTTTGCTGTCCTGGATTGGCAGTGTGGCAGGAAAAAAGGATAGGGAATGAAATAAGACGTTGTAAGATTTTTTGCTCAACAGAGCTACTTGTTGACTGCTACAAAACATTTATTTGGGGGGGCATAATGAGGATGTAGTTGGGCAGTACAGTGATCAGGCTAGATTTTCTTTCTTTTGGCAGACCATTGTGCATTCAACTTTGTAGGTTATGAATTTCTGGAAAATGTTACTTCACAGTTGGTGTATTCTCTGAGGCCACTGCTCTGCTAAGAAAATTGCAAGTTTTTATGCTTTTGGTTGCATATGGAAGGCAGCCATGTTTATTTCAATACAGCAGGCCACATAAAAATGCAGTGAAGAAAAATTGTTTTGTCTTACTACTTTTACATTTGGCAAATCAAAATGGCCATGCTAGGCTGTTCTGTTACTGCTGGCATGTTGGGTATTGTGTTCCTATTGTGTTGCCTTATTTCCTCCCCTATGCAGTACTTTAGAAAGTGTTCTGCACAAAGGTTTGCACTGAAGTAACAAAGCCAGTTGAAATACACTTCAGACATTTTAATTTAGGCTTATCCTAGATACATTTTTATCATTTTCACCATTTGAAGAAGTCTTCTTAATTAGTTATCCCCATAAAATATCACCACCATAAACTATCTTCCTGTTAAGTTTTCTCTGTTAACAACCAATTAGTATCTGTGACTTGGGTGGTATTTGTTGTTTAGAGGAAGTTCAGGTTGTGAGGTTGTCTCTAGTTTAATGAATTTGATTGCATGTTAGCTGAGAGGTGGAACATGGAGTCGTAGAACAGTATGTATGGAGTTGTCACAAATGTAATGACCTTCCTTGCATTTCTGCTGCCCAGTGTTTCTTTCCACATGCCTGGTATGTGGGCACAGAAACAGTGACTCTCTTAGAGCCCTTCCTGAATCCCAGTTCCCTCTGGAGGAACTGAAGGAGCAGACCTCCAGTCTTTGAGTGCTGGTGAGCACTTGTGAGCTTCCTTTATTTTATAGCTACACTGACATTTTTTATTATGGACAAAATGAGAGGATATTAACAAGGTATTTTTCTGGCTGAAAAGAAAACACAAATTCTCTGTCAGTGATGAACTGTGTAAAGTTAACTGTCATGTGGTGCAGCAGTATATATACTGCAACTCTAATGTCTCTCTGTTCCAAGTTGTGAATTTTAGTTGTAGATTGTATGATTATGATACTGTACAATGTTATGAACCAAAAAGAGTAAATTCAGCTAAGGTTCTTGGATGCCAGAGGATGGCGGGGAATGCACAGTCATGTATTTGATTATTCTAGTCAAGTGGCAAGAAGATTTATTTTAGGTGGTTGCAGGTGGATGTTGTAATTGTCAGTATAGGTGTATAGGTTTTGGAAAGGAAAGAGTTTCGGCTTGGTCTTGAAAGATGGTAGGAGAGAAGGGAAACCAGGTGCTTTATTAGAGCAGTGGGATCCTTAGTTAACTCAGAACTTGAACTTCGTATAATTTCATAAGTGAAGTGGTGTTAATGGAGATGCTAATTAAATGTAGTTAATGGAGATGCTAATTAAATGTGATAATTGCTAGAGAAAGTTGACTATTGCAAAATGGAGTATTCTTATTTCATCCTATGTTAAATCTGTTTTTTCGAGTCTGGCATAGTTTTGAGCCCTTGTTGCAGTTGAAAGTGTCTTGGATTCAGCAGTTGGGATATGGAAACAACTTACAAAAACATTAAAATGAGTCTTAGTGTGACAGAATCTCAAATCTGTAGTAGGCATTAAGTCAGTTTTGATTTGGTTCCCAGACCCTTGCTCTTTGTGCTTTCTGGTGATCTTCATGAATTAGTAAGGAAGATGTGATTTTTGTTGGAAAGACTCAGAGATAGCTGTGATATTTTAACCTTGACTCTGACCTGCCCTATGACTTGTTCATCACTAGGGAAGACTTGCTCACACTGTTGCACCACTACAGTTTTATATAACTGTAGTGCTGATGCCCTTGTTGGCCATCTTCCAGTTAGGAGTAGCTCTTTCCAGCTTTAACTGCTTTCAAAATAATGATTAAACTGAGGAAACTCACCGTCAGTGTGCAGTAAACATTTCCATGGGGAGTTCTGAAACTGGAGTATTTATAACACAATATGAATTTCCCTGTGGCATGTCAAAGATATATATTAGCAATTGCTAAATCTGAAAATGTGCTGATTAAGGAGTGTAAAAACAAGTCTTTGTTCCTCTTTCCTGAAGAAAGTGGTCCTAGTAAGGAAGGTGTGACTATAAGAGGAAAAGGTAAGAAGTACCATGTGGAACTGTCTCAAGGGACAGTAGTGTGCTATCTACCTTACCAGGCCTGTTTCTGGGGTATGGACTAGTCTTAGTGATCCTGTTCTCATGATCTGCTTTGCCAGGCGTGCAGCTGGGAGATGCAGAGCTGATTGCAAGTCACAGCCACCTTAAAATGGCTCAGTGTTAGGCTTTGCTAATGGTGAAGCCTAGTGTTCAAGTGAGGGGAACCCCCCTTGTTTTTAGAGGTAGACCTCTGCTTTTGGGTTGCTTTCTGGCCTTTTAAACATCTTCAACAACTTTCCCAGACAACTTGCGCTGGCACTGCTTGCTTGGCTGTGTTGTCAGATTCCTAGATGACTGCTGTGCATGGATTTAACCACATACTAAAACCTTGCTGCCTCAGTATGAAAAGGTAATTTGGTAATACAGTTGTCATGTTTACATACAGTCTTTAAGCCTTTAACTTGTATGAAGTGCCTAAAATTCGTGTTCTCCAGAGTATCATCAGCTTTGGTTTTGGAAGCTTTCCAAGAGCAAACAGCAGTTTAGCAGTCCTTTTGTATGCTCATTCCTGAAGTTTGGGTAGAGATCCAAACATAAAGTGGTATTACGTGTAAAATAGAATGGAGGTATGGGTGGTGAACCCACACCTGTACTTACCCCGTGTAACTGTCCCAGGCACCATTGGTCCGTATTTATGGCTGGCCCTGTAAATGCCCACATTTATGTGGTGGTTTGTCCTGGTGACCCGAGGCAGTAGGCATTGCTGGAGCAGCCATGATTAGTTTTTATGCAGCTGAGGCCAGCTCAGGTAGGACAGGATTTCTGATGGATGGAGCCTGTGGCTGGGCAGTCTGGGAGGACTGCAGCTCAGTGCCGAGAGGCCCCGGGGCCCCTTCTGAAGAAACTGCTGCATCGTAGGTGTTTCTCTATCGGGGCCGGCTGGAGGTGGGTGTGACTTGCTGCAGCTGCTCAGATACTCCTGCAGAGCGCTTGGTGACTCAGTACTGGGGCTGGGCACAGTGTGAAATTGGGGGCATGCTGCTGAGCTGATAGACCATGTGGGGTTTGAAAGTCTGCACAGTGAATTTGAGGAGTTTGTTTATGGGTTGGATAGAATTGGCTTTACAATATTTTATTGATGTAGTAGGTGTGTTGTTGGGTCTTTCTCATGCTTGGAAAGTGCCTGTTAGATTACATTCACTGTGACAGTGTATTTAGGCCACTACAGTATTTAAAAATCACCATGTACATCTTGAGCATGCTGAACAAAATACAATGTTACTGCATCCATGGTACAGGATTACAGTAAATTAAATGCATTGGTGCTTTCTGATGTTTTGAAGGGACTGTTCAAACAAAGCCATCTGGTAAATTTTCATCTCATTTTTTCCTTGAAAAAGGGAGATGATTTTACCTCGTAGCAGAAATTAATTAAAATATGTCTGTATTGAACAACCTACAAAAATACATTAAGAAATGTTAATGATTTTTATCTCAGTAGAAGGCTATAGTAAATAAAAAAAGACTAAAAGAATGGCTAATACAAAAATATTAAAGTTATTTCACTCTATAGTCAGTGTCTAAAAAAAATTGAGACTGTTGGTGTAACTGAGGAGTACAGCCTTGTAATTATGATATATACTACTTATATCTAGGGGAATCAAATGCATCTATAAACGTATTTTTGTTGTTGTTGTTGTTAGGCATGTGCATCACAAGTTTGTGATGGTTGTAAATATTGCTTTGACAAGCCTAACTTGCCCCCATGCTGTCATTCTGCCTCGCTCTGAGCATGCAAGATGCTTTTGGTGTAGGACTACAGTCTGGCTTTTGAAAGACTATTTGAGCATGAGACTTAACTGTTTTCCTTATTTTCTTTCTTTTATATCTTTACAGAGAATAATATACAGTTTTAGCCAAAACAGTGTAGGGAAAAGTTTTGAGATAGTGCTGGTTCAGGTTTCAGTAACTCGTGTGTGCAAATTGATCTTTAACCTTTGTAAGGCACTAAACAGTTTGGTGATGGTATACTTCTTTGCTTCAGGGTTAAAGGTGGGGAGAAAGAAATTTGAAATAGTAATTTTGTCAGTGCTTGTATAGTTAGAAGGCTCAGAAGACAGAATTTGCAGTAGAATGGCTCTCATTCTGCACCATACTGTGTCATTTAGTAATGTTCTGTGTGTGTAGCTCTCGGAAGACTTTAAAACAATTTTTTTTTTAATGACTCCATTCACTCCTACCTATAGTCCTTTACTGTTCTTTACTGTAATTGCCCATAAGATAAAGTCTTTGCCATTTTCAGATCACTTTGACTTCATATTTAGATTGCCATACAACTTGTGAAGCAAATGGTACATGATGTAGTACCCCTGGGTATTTAGAAATTTCTCAATAGGGAAAGGGAAAAAACAGGCTGGGAGAGTGTTTTATTTATAATATGTAGGGTTTTCCCTGAAATGTATAAGAAATGATTTTTCTTAGTTTGGTGTGATTTATGCAAACATTTAAAACTTAGAAAAAAAATCACATAAAGAACAACGGAGGAGTTTTTACTTGCTTAGAAATCTTAGAGAACAGGAAATTTAAAAGAAGATTGTAGAATTGAATGGATGTCCTTGTTTAATTGTAAATGGAACTGTTCAGGTGACTCAAGCTTAGGCATAAATACAGATCTAAAAGGTGTTCAAAATTACCTCCTTTCTCATTTCAGCTGTTCAGGTGTTTTCACATTGAAGAAAACCAAGTTGCCTTGAAGAGTAGTTGGTAGGGAGGCCAGAAGCAGGTGGCAGTTTGGGAAATGCTGCTTTTGGTATTCTAGATGTCAGTACCTTTATTGCAGAGACTGAGGCGCAGGAAAATTTAGTCAGATATGTATGCATAAACATAAGTAGTTACCTAGAACTAATTGCAAATACTCTCAAAAGAAAACAGCAGTTTTAAGTAAATAGCACTGCTTTGTAAACTTAAAACCCGATTTTATCCATCTAACCATGTAGGCTGTTGATGAACATATTTAAATTTTCTGATCTAATGTTGAGGAGAAAATGCCTGTTAATTTCTGAATTGGCATATTAGGATTCTTCAAAGCATCAAAATTATAAAGGCTATTTGTTTGCTAGTAATGGAATAAAGTTTGAGGGTTAGACCAGTGAAGGGGCATACTGCGTTACTGTAATTAGAAAAAGTGAGTTTTATGCTATGTGAGAAAGAAATGTGCATGTGATCTCTTGAAATACTTCTGCATGTGAACTATGCTGTGGTCCAGACTATGGACAACGTGCCTTCTCCTTCCCTCTTCTTTCCCCTTCCACTTCTTTAGAATGCAGATGTTTAGTTCTTTGTTAGCATACATGGTGAGCAGTCTTTCTCTTTTCTTTCAGGGACCAGTTACTCTCCACAAGAAAATTCACACAACCACAGTGCTCTTCATAGTTCAAATTCACATTCTTCTAATCCCAGCAATAATCCAAGCAAAACTTCTGATGCAGTGAGTATTTGTGATTGGTTTCATCCATGTGTTGCCGTGTTTATACACAAAATATTTTCATTATTTTGTCTAAGGCAGGATGTACATTATGCGCTTGAGTTTTCCAACATCAGTCTTTATTGTATGAACACTCTGTAAACCCAACCTGCAGTTGTTGTATGTTTTAAAACTATTCTAACTGGTAATCATTAGAGGTTTGAGTTGCCTGTCATTAATTTTAAAATACTAGATTATTTAAATGACATAGATACAGAAATATTTTTGTGGTAAATCTAGAGCAGACAGTGTAATTTTGCTTATTTGAAATACATTAACATATTGTGAATTTTAGTCACTTCAGTATCAGAGTTTTAGTAGTTAGAGTAGTGTTTGTTAAAAATTGCTATAAAACAAAATTGGTAAATTTGTGATCTGTGGAAAAATTTTGGAAAGATAATAATTTTGAGGATGTTGTAAGGTGAAGGAGACTGATAGTATCAGTATTGACTTTACTGTATCCCACTAAACTTACTATTAAATTTTGTTAAGGGAGTCGATGGGAAACTATTGCCGAATGCAACAGGAGCATAGTGGTCATGTCTTCAAGCTGTTAATGAAACGGGCATTTAGAGATGGTGGAAAGCAGTGATATGGGTACATATAAGGATGCCATGTAGTTTTAAAAACAGTGAAAGCTATTAAATTTGTATATTAAAAAAAGTCGTCTTCAGTCCAACACTGTTTGTATTTTAAAGGCTTATGATTCTGCGGATGATTGGTCTGAACACATCAGCTCTTCAGGCAAAAAATACTACTACAACTGCCGAACAGAAGTTTCACAATGGGAAAAACCAAAAGAGTGGCTGGAAAGGTATATGTTTGTGTTTGTTTTAATTGTATAAAGAACAAATATCCTTAAGCACATTTCAGAGCAGTTGAGCTTATCTAATAGATTACTGCTGTAAAAGATTGTGGTCTGAGTCTGCTGTATTCCTACCCTTACCATGACCTCTGGCACCTCTTTATCCCTTGACAATCCAGAGCCTGAGAGGGAAATATGATTGGTTTGTGTGGGGATGGTTTTTTGTTTGATTCAGGTTTTTGGGTGGGTGGGGGTTTTTTTGGGTTTTTTTTTGGTTTATTTCTTGTTTTGTTTTGGGTTTTTTGGTGAATGTTGTTTTGTTTTGGGGTGGATTTTTTTGGTTGTTTCTTTTTTTTGTTTGTATTTGACAAGAGTAATGGGTTAAACGGGTATATTGTGGGCTTCAACAAGCACAGATGTAAGAAGCAGTGGCTGGAGTTTGCTAGCTTCGCCTGTAGCAGCAAGCTCTTAACAGTTTAATTCATCTCATGTAACTTACGGAGACTCTTATATTATTAGATAATATAAGTTCTTACCTAACTTTTGTTTTCTTTTCTTCAGAGAGCAGAGACAAAAAGAAGCAAGCAAAATGTCAGTTAACAGTTTTCCAAAAGATAGGGATTACAGAAGAGAGGTGATGCAGGCGACAGCTGCCAGTGGGTTTGCCAGTGGAAGTATGTGGTTTTTTTACAGCAATATATTCTTGCCTTATTTGCATTACTGTTTTCTTTTCCAAACTTAAAAAAAAAATTAGAAATCCCTTTGCTTAGCTGTTTTCTGACCTTTTTATATATAAAAGCCAAAGTGGAAAGCACAGTTAACTCTCCCAAATGTTGTTTCTTTAAATAACTTTACTAGTGCAACACTTGCTTAATGCTTTTCATGATGCTGCTCCTTTTTGTGGCTTTTACTGCCGAATTTAATTATCTTCATGGGTAATTACTTAAGCAACTTGCATAATCTGTAGTTTAGTTGGACTGTTGTGACCATTGAGACCTGCTAATGTCATATTCTGAGCTTAAAAATAAAGATTTCACATCTAAAAATAATAACGTAATTTAATGGATTTTGATATCAAGGTTTTCAGAGGCTTGTGTATGTTATTGAGAGCATATTTTTACCTCATCAGTACTCTTAGCGAAATCTTCCCTGGACTATAAATTTCTGTGACTTGGAGATTTTTTCTTGATACCTAGTTTTAATCTTTGTCAGTTTTTTTCTGGAAAATAGTTGTACTGTGAGATGCTGTCTGTATGCTGATGTAGTTTGGGTAAATTTATAGCATAGTTCTCAGGGTCGTTTAAAAGTAGAAGCCAAAGTATTATACTTCACCCACGCTCTTGGGATTTGGCAAGGTAAAGATTATATAAAGAGCTGTTTTTCTGTGTACACTGAAATCTACTGCCTATGCTAAAATATACTGGGTGCTACAAAAAGATAGCAGACATGCATAATGGAGTGAGTATTTGGTTTGTGACAGGTGAAAATGTAAGAATCTATAAAAAGAACTACTCTGTATTTGCTTGGTATATTCCCTGAGTAGAATATTTTAAAGTCTGTGATCGTGTGACCAATGCAGATTAGTCACTCATTTAATATATATAAATGTCTTGAATTAACAGTAAGTAAATTTGTTGTAGTAGTACTCAAGTGACATGAAAAGGAATTCTTTGAAGGCTAGAATGTGAAACTATTAAATTATACGTGGTGTTCAGGGTTTTTGATAAACAAAAGAAAAATGGCACAAATTATCTCTTCACACTAAATACAAGATGGAAATAATAGATCTTGATTTAGATTTTTTTAGGAGACTTCAAATGTTAACTTGACTGTAACACTCGTTATAAAGCAGCCTTTCATCAAAACACAGTGCTTAACCGGAACTCTAAATCAAGCAAAGGTCAGAGAAAATGCATTTTGTCAGTGAGTAGAATTAAATTTTGCCTTTTTTGATGCTGATCTACTTGAGGCTTTTTTTAATCATAAGAAGTTCAATCAGCTCTAGTTGTTGGTGTGCAGCTGTATTAATCAGTCACTGCAATCTTAGACTTGTTTCTAATTTAATCTTTTTTTTCTTATTGCAACGTTACTTGGGGAATCCTGAAAAAAGTGGAAGACAAGCATTCCAGTGACACCAGCAGTATGCTCCCACAGAATATTTTATCTCAAACAAGCAGGCACAATGACAGAGACTACAGACTGCCAAGAGCAGAGACTCACAGTAGTTCTACTCCAGTACAGCATCCCATCAAACCAGTGGTTCATCCAACTGCTGCCCCAAGCACTGTTCCTCCTAGTCCATTTTCTCTACAATCTGATCACCAGCCAAAGAAATCCTTTGATGCTAATGGAGCATCTACTTTATCAAAACTGTCTACATCCACATCTTCCATCCCTGCACAGAAAACAGAGAGAAAAGGTATGTCTACTTAAATTTCCTCTAGTATTCAAGATTATGCATTGCATTACGTTGCTTGTTAAAAGTACGTTAGTCCTAGAGTTTAAAGATATTTTTCCTGTTTGGATGTATGTGTTTAGAACCTGATTACTGTTTCGATGAGTTTATTTTCCCTGAAACCACATTTGCTATATCTTATACAACTTCAAAGTGACACTGTGATATTTGCTATTTACAGGCTTACTCTGCAAATTAACATTTCAAATGATAATTTGAAAGATGTATTTTAGTAGAACATATTTTAATTTTTGTCTTCTCTCTTGTTGTTCTGGATCTTTGCCATTTATTTGAATTGTTATGTAGTTACACAATTTGAAAGTCATTTTGGACCATTATGTTTTATGAACTGCTGTTACTGTTTGGAATGTCAGTGTCAAACCTTTCAATCAGCACAAGCACAATTCTTACAGAAAGTGAGAGTTTTCTACATGTTTGTAAGAGCTAATCTGTTTCGATCTGTATCTTGAGAAATACTGGATCTTCAGTTCTAAATCTGCTGATAGTTTGTGTTTCTGTTATATGATAATACCTGTTAGATACAGTTTGAGTCAAGCGAAGATCAGGACTTTGCTGTGCCTTGTTTGTGACCTTTCAAAAGTCTTTTAGTTAGCTTTGCTTCATTATTAGGGAAGAAGAGTTCAAGAAGATTGTGAGAGTGAGATGTGTGTCATTAGTGATAGTGTGTTACTTTGGTGTAGTCGAGTTTTAGAGAGTGGTATGGTATTGTGTAAGAATATTTCATTTTGAGGGTTTTGGGAGGGGGAAAAGTAATTTTTGATAATCATGTTGGGTTTTAATTTAAAATATTGCCTAATTAGTATGTAATTGAATTATTTTTTGGAAGATGGCATGCTGCCCTGTTCATACTTGCAAGTTGGTCTAGTTAAATAGTGTCGTTTTAAAAAGAAGACCAAAACAGGCCCTGGTCTGACACTGGTCTTGTACTCTGTGGTTATTTTCGAGTCTTCCACTTTTGTTTATTGAAGTGGTCCAGCTCTTACATAGACTTAAGTACACCTGGCCACCCAGAATACTCAAACAATGTCATACGTTGGCAAATACTGCAATGTAAGACAATTGTGCATGTAAAGAAAATTTTAAATGTTTTTTCTTGACACTTCATGCAGTTTTTCCATAACCTGGGTCATGAATACTGACTGTAAACTACAGAGGAGCAGGTTATTTTCAGCAAGCCTTTTCCTATTCAACACACTAAATCATGAAGTAAGGTATACTAGCTCATGCATGGTTCTTGTACTGAATGCAGTAGTTACCTGCTTCAGTTAAGCATCTATTTTCTGATTGCAGTTTGATCCACTTGTACACATTACAGTGGAAAACATCCATGTCAAGTGTTCTTTCCTTTAGTATATCTACTCTATTTCCATTTCTATATTTAAAATACACTTGAAACCCTCTTATTATTATTCAATTCTGGCATGTTCTTGATTCCTGTTTGGTGTGTGATCAGATTTCATACTGGATATTCTTTCGCTGCTTTACTGCACATCTTTTTTGATTGAGCAACTGACTCTTACAGCAATTGAAGGAACTTCCCGTTCTGACAACTGCTACAAATGTTGGCAGAGAGTTCTAATATTTCTTACATACAACATTAATTTGAGAACATACAGCTGGGTATAATGGTGAGAACAATTGCTAAGGGCAGTCTTGACACTGTATATCTTACTTTAGAATCCATATTACCATGGATGGTTCCATATTAAATAATTCACTGAATTTCTGTATTCTTAGATAGGTATTTTTTAATTTTATATGGGTTAAATAGATAGAATCTCTGTAATAATCGTGCCTCATTAGTCTGTTTCATGGTGCTTGATTGTGAGCAAATATTGTACTTACTGAGCTTCAGAAAAGGGTGGATTCCAGGAAATTAGTAAATAATTGAAGAATTAGAATAGGTGAATGTTAGACTTGAAATTCTTACTCCAGAAAATGTGAGTTTTTACATGTTGCTTTACCTCTTGTACAGAAACAGAAGAATTCAGTGCAAGTTCTGTCATGATAAAAGATCATCAAAGAGTACATTCAGTTGACTTTCCTTTTTCTTTTTTTGGGGAATGTTGGACTGTCTTTTTAAGGAAATTAAACCAGTAAATTTTCTGTAGCATTTTGCATATTTAAATTTAAAAGAAGGGAAGAAGCAGTGTTTTGGATGATTTACTGTTACTCATTCTCTCAGAGGTGACTGTGAACCTGCAGTACTAGAGGTATGCAGTTTGTAAAGTTATAAAGTATTGTTTGTAGCTGTTATACAAATTGAAAATACAATAATTGTCCTGAGACACTTGGTTCAAACAATCTTCTAAAAGTGTCTTTGCAGAACTTAAAAATAGTTTGAGATGTTTATGTTTACATTAGTAAAGCAAATAGCCTTTGATCTTTTTTTTTTTTTGTGTTCAATGACTATGTCATCCCTCTCTCTTTCTAAAAAGAGGTAAAGCTGTATTTTTTTGCCTATAAAAATAGGTTGGTCCAAATGACTAAATAATATGTGCAGTAGTCCTTCCTTAAATGAATTCTTGCTTCTTGTGAATGTGTTGCTGGCTGCCTTATGCCAGCATATATGTACCAGTGTTTTAATAGTTCTGATTTCAGTGTGTATTTTTTAATGCAGTAATAGTTTTGAACAGCAGAACAACAAAAAAAGACAAAACCCAACAAAAATGCTTTTTTCAGCTCAATCTCTTTTGCTGCAGGGGTATGTTGTAGTCCCACAAGGAGATTGAATAAAATCCCTGGCTGAACTATAGCTCAGCTGTTAGCAGTAGTCCTCTGCCCTCAATGGCTGGCAGTAGTGGAGAGTTCCTGGGGAACTATTTGACCTCTACCCTTTGGTTTGAATGTTCCAGTCAGAATCTGCTGCTTCTGTTTGTGCTCACTGTGAGTGCTTTATGCAGGTAAAGTGTGGGGTTGCTTTTCCTACTTTCTGGCTGCTTTATCTGTAGGGCACATCACATTTTCCTATTTCTAATTCAGAATGAAATGTTGTATTGTCCGTATCTTAACAGTGTGTCTGTCTGTAGGATACTGCTTCTCACACCTTTCCTCCAAGTCCCATCAGGCAGCACTTCTGTTTCTAGTGCAGCAGTACTCTAAAATTTTTATGAGAACACAGCAGGCTGGCCAGTGCAATGCTGAGTGGGTTGTGACTCTGGTGCTTCTTTTCCTTTTCTCACCCCTGTGGTTTTCTTGTAACACTCACTAGTCTTTAGTGGTCAGTTATTAACATTGCTTCTGGTATTGTTGCTTCTTCTTTGGCTGAGTTTTGCAGTTTCAAGTATATTACTCAATTCATATGTTGGTTAGAAAAAGTTACAATATGAGACTGTTAGAAGTTTCTTCCAATACTTTATACTTGTTTGCTGAATGTTGCTGTTACGTTTATTTTGACAGCAGAGGTAAAATACAAAGAATTCAGTTTTAAGACTGAAGTAATCTAGATATGAGAAATAGGGAATTTTTGGTATTTTAGATAATTTGAGTATTTTTGAGAACCTAGTTGCTGTTGTTACTATAGTTTCATTTGGTCAAATGTGGTTACAGAATGCATTGTTTTAAAATATTTATGCATTTTCATTGTGGATTAAGGTCCTTAGTAGAACAGAACTGAACTATGTAAAACAGATAAATGTGATTGCCAGTGCTCAGAGAACTTAGTTGGTGAACTGTACGCTCCAGGTGCTTTACACTACAGATGAACTGTACACTCCATCAGCACAGAAAATGCATTGTGATTTTAATCATCAGCAGCAAATAAAGCAATTCTGTTAGTTGTTCTGGGTAGTAGTTTTTTAATCAGTGAAGCAGAGATGAGGTTTATAGGGCAATAACATAACGAATTTCTGAATATTTTGTAGTGCAGTTTTCCTTCCACAGAGAGCACACTGTGAGAGCACACAATGCCCTCTTGCTAGCAGTGCAAAGATAACAGCTCAGGCTCACAATAGAGTGGTAGGGTAATATTGTAGTGTTGAATCCAAAGGACTTTGAATGCATTTGTTTTGTTTTAAATGGCATAAAAGTTACATCAGCAGTAAAAGCTATTAGAACACTCAAAGGGTCATTTTAATAATTTAGGAATCATCTAGTCAACAGTAGTGGGTAATTTCCATGTCATTAAAAAGAAATCTTTGTTGAAATAAATCAGAATAAGAGCAAACTAATGTATAGCATTAATTTAAAACTAGTCATGCAGGGAGTACTCATGTTAGCTGTCAGAATGAGGACTGAGAGGGAAACTCCTTCCTTCACAAAGAAAGCATTTACCAGTTTTGTTCTTTTTTCCCATCCACTTCTCTGTCACACTGCCATGCCTGATGAGCTCAGCACACCCTGGTTAAGAGGAGAGTAAGCAAGTTACAGGTGCTCGAAGGACTCCAGCAGACAGAGCAGGGTGGCAGAGGCACAGCAGAGGTATGGGACTGTCCATGTCAAACCTCTTCATTGAAGCAGAGTAGCTGAACAGTCAGAAGGCTTTGATTTCCACCCCCTTGCATTCAAGCTTGTAGGCTCAGGGTTGCCTTTCAGAACATCCGTGCTGGCGGATCAGCTGTTTGCTTAGGAGCAGGGGTTCTTGGCATAAGGGGCAGAGATCGGTGATGGCAAGATTCAGTAGCATGTTTACGTACAGATTCAAATGGAGAAGCTAAGGGTGCTTAGAAAAAACTGAAGAACATTGTGGCATGACTGCTGCAAATGATCTGTTACTTTTTTTCTGAAAGGATTGTTTGGCCATGTTATTAAAAAATTCCCACTGCTTGGAAGCATCACACAAGAATGTTTCCACTCTGACTTGACCTGGCATTTCTGCTTGTGCAAAAACTTCAACAAACCCCTTTGCAAAACTTAAAACAATTGTGCACCTTGTGTCATACAGGTTCTTGTCATGTGAAATCCTGACTGATAACTTGGATTTCTTTCCTTTTTGTCCAAAAGATGTGATTGTAGGTCACACTCCCAGCAGAGAAGGTTATGAATAGAAAGCTCTTCCCTAATCATTGTGGTCTTCAAAAATTATTTTCATTATAAAAATGTTTTTTTCTACTCCATTTTAATGTTAAACCAATTAATAGTTCTTCCCATTAAGTTAATCTCCACATCTAATGATGTTTCTTTTTGCCATCTGATTACTTTGTTTTCCTCCTTTTTTGTAGTTTTGGATGGCTTTATTTCTTGGTCTTTTTTTTCCCCACGTGATCAAAGTTGATGGTCCAGAAAGTTGTTTAGTTCTATAATATGGTTCTGTATGTAGATTGCATCTAATAAACTTCTTTGCATAATTGTCAGAAAGCATACTGTATTTTCATGTTATTGCAACAAAGTGAATGGATTTTTTTAGAAGCATTTTAAAAGCTCCAGATATTGAGACTTTATTGTGCATAGCTTATAATGGAAAAATTGGTGCAAAGTCATATTTTTAAAATCACAACAAGTAATTTTAAAAATAATCTAATTTTCTTTTTCTTTTTAGTTATTCAGAGGAAGAGATAGCAACAAATTTTATTTAATGTAGTTCTTAAAACTTGAAGAAATCACAGCACGCTGTGTTCTAGTTTTGATTTTTATTTAATTTATTATTATTTAAAAAGCTTTCCTTGGGACTTTCATGGTAAAAGCTGAAGTTTTAGGTAAGGTTAAAGAGTCATTTGCATAGCATTTATTTTGAAATTGATATTGACAGTGAAGAGGCTGCAGACTTGCCCTGTTCCACTTCTTCAGCCATAGTCTGTGCTGCAAGGCCTGTAAAAGTCTTAAGTTGTTACGAAAACTTTTTTCATAAGACATGGACTAATTTGCATTTTCTGTTGGTAAAATTCCAGTTGTCATTTCAAAATTAGTCCGATGCTTAATGATTCAGATTAGGTTTATGAATGACTGCCATGTAATCCAAATCCTTATTTTGCAATAGTAGTGTAGATTGCTTGTTAAGGAACATGAATTGATGTTGATACAGGTGTAGGGACCAGTGGATCAGAGCTGTGAAACTACAGAATTTAAATTGTGGAGATGTCTAACTTTTCTCAGCATGCTATGTTCATCTTGACTGTGTTTCATGATGTTTGAGGGCTTCAAGTGCACTTAAGAACTACAGGATGGTATTATTAATAAGCATTTTTAAAAACTAATAAACTAGAAAATAGTGTTTACATGTTGGAAAGTAAACTTAATCCTGTGGCAAAATAAACAATGAAACAGTCAAAGCAGATCAGAAAAAGGAAATTAGGGAGGAAAAGAAGGGAGTGAGGACTTTCTGCTTCTGTTTGTGGAAAAAGCAGGGGAAATGCACACACCCCAGTGAGTGATGTCTGAGGGTTTTTGTCAGACAAATATTTCATCTTGAGGAGTTCTGACTAGTTATATTAACTTCAAAAGGCAAAACTTGCAGGCTCTGTATAGCATCGTAAATTAAACCAGGTTTTAACCTTTGTAGTTACATTATACAAAAATGGATGTTTGGAGGCTTTGTTTTATTGGCAGTATTTCTAGGATTTGGTATCCTGTCTGTGAGCCATGAAATAAGATAGATGGGTTTAAATTATGGTAAAGAAAGTTGTGATTATATACAACTCATTTGTAGTCTGTGTTTTTAGCATGTGTGTTTCCATCACAAAGGAGTTTCCCTGTGTGGAGAAGAAGTAAAGATTACGGGTTAAGATAAGAACAGTTTATTGGAAACAGTGAAGTAAGAAATGAACAGTAAAAGCAACAGTATTATTAGAAGGGTGTGCAAGAGAGGTGAAAATTCATATGTGAACAAAAGCTCATGACAGGGGGAACTGCAATATGGGAACTGCTGTCATCTTCCCTGATGGGAGAAAGACTCCATTCCACAACCCTGGCAGTGAAGTGAGGTGGTACAAAATAACTGCCCCTCCTGGCTACTGCAGAAATTAACCCTGTCCTGGTCAGAACCAGGATTTTATGCACCCTTTATTCCGTACCATCTACATCGTGCCCAGATCCTACGCCTTCCAACTGGTCTGCTCCCGGCTAATTGCAAGCTGTATCAGGAGCTCATGATTGGTGTATCTGAAGCAGTCCATACTCATTGTCCATGGTAGTTACAGCATGCAGTGACAGTGTCATTCAGCAGCCAGTGTTTTAAAATTCAATATTACAGGCTGTTCTCACATAAAAATCAAATCCCCTTGAGGTACACGTAGTGTTTCCCCATCCCTCTGCATTACCAACCAAGTGCACTCAGGTCCTTGAGCAAAAATATGGATGGGTTTGCCTACCCTGTGAATGACTTTTTTGCCTTTGCTTGAGGAAGGACTAATCCAAACTGTCTTCCCTAACACATTCTTCATATGCACCGCAGGGACTTAATCCCCTTCTGTGGTTTATGAAGGTTTTGTTTGGAGAGGGCCAGCTCACTTGGTAGAGCCTCTGGTGTTAACTAACTAGGTGGCCTTTGCTAAATGCATCTCCCAATGTTTGATGGTCCTACCACTCATTTCTTTCAGTGTGGTTTTTAACAGTCTGTTGTACAGTTCAATTTTCCCAGAGGCTGGTGCATGATAGGGAGCCCACACAGTAGTGTGGCCCAGGTGTCTATGAGGCTGTTTTTGAAATGAGTCCCATTTTCTGATTCACTTCTTTCAGGGTGTCATGTCACTACAGGACTTGTTTTTCAAGGCCCAAGGTGGTGTTTCGGGCAGTGACGTGAGGCATAGGGTATGTCTCCAGCCATCCAGTGGTTGTTCCCATCATTGTGGAATGGCAATGTAGAGCTTGCCCTGGTGGGTTTGTGGAAGTGTGATATAATCAATCTGCCAGGCTTCCCCATACTTACTTTTGACGATCATCCACTGTACAACAGGGGCTTTACCTGCTTGGTGTGCGTGATTGCAGTGCATGTTTCACAGCTGTGCATAACCTGTAAGATACTGTCCAGGGTTAAATCCACTCCTCAGTCAGGAGCTCATCAGTACGTTGCATCTCTTTACTGATGATGTGAGGCATCATGAGCCCACTGAGCCAGAAATAATTCACCCTTATGTTGCCAGTCCAGATGCACCTGAGACACTTTAATCTTGGGAGCTCAGTCCACCTGTCCATTGTTGCAGTGTTCTTCAGTAGCCCAACTCCTGGGTACAGAGAGCATCTCTGCATGCCAGACTTTTACAGTCAACTTCTCTACCCAGGTAGTGATGTCTTGCCACAATACCACAGCCCAGATGGTTTTCCCTCTGCACTGACTGTTGGTCTTTTTCCATAACTCCAGCCACCCCCACAGAGCATTTGCTACTGTCCATGACTCATTGTAGAAGTAGAGTGTTGGCCATGTTGTCTCGTTCAGTGATGCCTAAAGCCAGCTGGATGGCTTTCAGCTGTACAACCTGACTTGATCCTCCTTGTCCCTCAATAGCTTCTATGGCTTGCCTCATAGGACTCAATACGACAGCTTTCCATATTTGATGTGACCCTACAATACAGCAGGAACCATCAGTGAAGACACTTACCACTTTTCATTTTCTGGTAGCTGATTATATGGTACGGTCTCCTCAACGTGTCACCTTTTCTACCTCCTCTGATGATAATAGTTTGAAATTTTCACCTTTGGGCCAGTTTGTGATGAATTCCAAGATCCAAGGGCATTTGGAGTTTCCTGTTAAAATTTGCCGTGTTACCGGCATGACCCGCTTGCTCCACATAGCATCACTGGCATCATGTGTGGAAGGGACTTTTCCCTTGCACATCCAGCCCAGCAGTGGCACTCGGGATGCCAGGAGTAGCTGTACTTTGGTGCCAATCACTTCTGAAGCAGCTCAAACCCCTTCATAAGTTGCCAGTATCTTTTTTTCAGTTGGGATGTAGCAGGCCTTGGATCTTTTGTATCCTGACTCCAGAACTCCAGAGGTTGTCCTTTAGTCTCCCCAGGTACTTTTTACCAGAGACTTCAGGAAGGACCATTCTCCCTGACTGCAGTGTAGAGCACATTTTTTACATCTTGTTCTGTGTTGACTGGCCCAGGGGCTACTGCTTGATCCTGTTTATCTTGTTCAAAAGCTTGTTGTTCAGGACCCCACTTGAAATCATTCTTCCATGTCACATAGGCATAGTGGCCTGGCAGTCGGACTGTAATCTTGAAATATGCATTCTCCAAAAACCCACAGCATCTAGGAAAGCTTGTGCTTCCTATTTGGTCGCTGGTGGGGACATAGCTGCTGTTTTGTTGGCCACATCCGTTGGACTTTGATGGTGTCCATCTTGCATTTTACTCCTAAAAGCTGAATTTCCTGGACAGGTCCCTTGACCTTACTTTGCTTTATGGCAAAACTGGCCTTCTGGAGGATTTGGATTATCTTCTCCCTTTTCTCAAAAACTTCTCTGCTGTGTTCCCCCATACAATGATGTCATCAATATACTGCAAGTGTTCTGGAGCCCTCACCCTTTTCCAGTGCATTTTGGTTCAGTCCATGGCGAATAGTGGAGCTGTGTTTGCACTCTTGGGACAGTCGGTTCCAAGTATACTGCACATTCCTTCAGGTGAAAGCAAACTGTGGCCTGCACTCTCCTGCCAAAGGAATGGAGAAAAATGTATTGGCGATGTCAATGGTAGCACCACTTCCCTGCCTTGGACTCCAGTTCATGCTGAGGTTCAAGTATGTCTGGCCCAGCAGCACTCAGTGATGGCACGACTTCATTCAGGCCACGACAGTCCACTGTCAATCTCCACTCTCCATTGGACTTACACACTGGCCATATGGGCTGTTAAAGTGTGGGTGAGTCTTGCTGACATTCCCTGTCTCTCCAGTTCACAAATCATCTCACGGATGGGGGTGACAGAGTCCCAGTTGATGTGGTATTGTTGACAGTGACCGTTGTGGTAGCAATTGGTACCTGTTGTTCTTCAGCTCTCAGCAATTCCAGAACAGAAGGGTCCTCTGACAGACCAGGCAAGGTATTCAGCTGTCTAAATTCCTGTCTCTCCAGAGCATCTATCCCAAACTCCCAACAATGTCCTTTTGGGTCCTTGAAATACCCTCTGCTGAAGTAATCTGTGCCAAGGATGCATGGTGCTTCTGGGTCAGTCACAATGGGGTAGTTTCGCCATTTATTCCAAGTCAGATTCACTTCAGCTTCCAGTAGTCAGCTATTGGGATTCCCCTGTCACCCCAGAAATACAGATGGATTCTGCCCTTACACATCTTGGTGGCATCAGGGTGCATTATGTGCTGGTGTCAGCTCAAGCCTTATACTCTTGTGGGTCTGATGTGCCAGGCCATTGGATTCACAGAGTCCAGTAGATCTGGTTGTCCCTTTCCCCCATCTGGCTGGGGGCAGGGCCCCTTCAGTGCTGGTCTTAGTTCTCATTGCTCACTCCTTGTAAATAGGAACTGGAGGTCCCTTCTAGAGGATCAGAAGTAACATCAGCTCTTCTGTCTGAGGACTTGCCCAATCAAAACTGTAGTGGCATTTATCCTTGAAGAATTTCATGTGGTGGTTGTTCTTCCGTTCAGCTCACATACCCGTACTGCTAGGGCAGAGGTGGATTTTCCACCCCACTTCCTCATGTCCTCTCCTTTGCTCACAGGAAAAACACAGGTTACCTTGTCGTGTGTATCTTCTCTCTTGAGCAGGGGGTCGCTTGCTCCCAGTAGCAGAGACTGGTCCATACTGGCAGGGCATGGGACATTCCTCACTGACTTTCAGGTCTGTCCACAGTCTTGGACAGTCTCCACAGCTGAGGTGTGGGTCAAGATGATCTTCATATTGCTGGAGTTAGGTAGTCACACGAAGCATTATTCTTCTTTCGTTGACATTATTGCCAATGAGTTGGTGTATGACAATGGCATGCTCTTTACAAATTTCTGCCACGTGGATTGTGTACACTGGACCTGATCTGAATCTACAGGAGACTGCTTGTTACTGGAATCTCTGTAGGTTACCTCCAGTACATCTAATTCAGGTACTGGATACCTTTTTTCCATGGCATTCTACCTGCTGGGGTGCACTACTAGATTGTCCTTGAGAGAATATCTTGCCTTCTGCATGACAAGAGTCGCCTCCAGAGGCTGACAGTTTGTCTTCTTCCCAATTGCCTTGTCAATGCCCATGTCCCAGGACAGGGATCCCAGTTGCTTGGCTTCACTACCATCTAATTTCGTATCATGGGCCATGATACCCCAGCATTGGAGCAGCCAGGTCACCAGGGGCTCATTCGACTGGCAGCTGAAATCTTTCTGTATGTCTCACAGCTCACTCAGGGATAGGAATTGGGTGATTATCTTTGGCTCTTCTTCTTCCTGTTGTTTTGAGGGTTCTGCTTCCTCTTCATCCCTCACTAAGTGAACTGATTTGATCTTGGATTTCTTCTTCTGTATAGGGGCGACTGCTGCTGGCATGGGTCGTTCCACTTGTTTGGCTGATGTTTGAGTGGTCTCAATGCCTGTTGGTCTGTTTTCCTCCTGTTCTCCCTGAGGGACTGTTTGCTATTGGACTATGTCTGGTAAAGAGGACCCAGGGCCCAACACACTGCAGTAATATGCTCCTGTCTGGAGTTGGCACAATATTCTCCTTGAAAATACTCTGTTGTTTTATCAGAATCCAGTAGTTGTTCAGGGGTGAACTTCCAAACCATTGAAGCAGAGAATTTCCCCCCAAACTGGCCCATTTTCTCCCACATTCCATGCAACTCATGACAATCGACCCACAGGAATGACCTTCCTAGAAATCTCCCTCCTGGCTCTAAAAGTAGTGTGGGCCACACTGACTCTAAACATGGTATAGACTGTACTCAGGAGACGTAGCAACAAGACCATGCTTTCCTTAACAACCAAACGAAATCCAAAATTCTCAAAAGCTGTTTTAACAGGCCTGAAAGAGCCAAAGGGCATAAAAAACTGTGGAAAATCATCTGTTCCTGTTCCCCCACAGACTAGGTACGATTTAATGGACTCCCAAAGGTAGACCCCAAGTGAAGGGGAAAAGAACATTACTGAACGCACAGCCCAAGTGACCCTCATTGCCCTTCATGTTATCATGTCATAAACTGGTCTCCCACAGTACAGCAACACAGCAATCCTGATCCCTCTCTCTCCCTGCTCTGAAAAAGAACACCATGGTGGGCACACAGGTCATACACAGGAATGTGTACAGGGTTAGGTGCCACAACCATGTGAACAGACCAAGCACCGTTGTGACCATTGACTCCCTGCCTAGTAGAGCAAATGCTTAAATCAAATTTGTTTTGAACTGCTCTGATCAGAGCTGATTATCTCAACCCTTTGTACCCCATTGGGCGCCAAATAAGGCTATTGAGGTTTGTGGTCGGTGTTCCCCAATTCAGTGTTCCCGCTGAAATACTCCAAACCGTGCACTGTTCATTCACTGCTGCCTTCCTCTCCCCTGTGACAGGCTGGAGAGGAGAATTGGAGGCACAGAAGGAAAAGATTACAAGTAGAGATAAGAAAAATTTACTGGAAATAGCAATGAAATAAGAAATGAACAGTAGCAGCAACAATATTAATACAAGGGTGTACAGGAGAGACAGTTCACACACAAATAAAAAGCTCACCATGTGGGAATCTGCAATATGTAAACCACTACCATGCTACCCTGACTGGAAAACAACTCCATTTCCCCTGCCCCTGGCAGTGAAGCGAGATGGTATAGAGTAACCAACCCTTCTGGCTACTCCAAAAATTAACCCTATCCTGGCCAGAACCAGCACAGCTACTTAATACAAACAAGAAATACTTGAATTTCTACCAGTATTTTTACAGGAGTTCTTTTGGGCAGAAACAGGTTTATAGCTTGTATTTCAGTAATAATAACTTAAATTAGGTAATCTGTGTAATGCGGTGATGCTCTGAACAGTCGTTTTACTCTGCATCCTCTATGATGTTAAGTAACAGTTCTAATGTGATGTACATGTAGATGTACATATAGGTAGTCATAGTTGTAGAGATGTATTCTTTTATAACATTCAGTGTTTTGCTTTTGAGTTGTTAAACATCTCAGAAGATTGGAATGTTAGCATTAGGCACTATCTTTGCTTTGTATCCTTTCTCTGGGTTTAATTGGGTGATTGCACAAACATACCTTTCATAGATACATTTGAACACTTACTTGAAATACCTGCAATAATACAGCTATGAAATAGTGTCTCCATATTGTCTGAAAGAAGTAACTTGACTGTATTGTGTCAGTGTAATTCAGTGTGCGTTTTTATAGCGTAAAAACTCGAACTAAAGTAGTTTTACAAACCTCATGGAATTCAGTGGTTATGAGTGACATGCTTTGAGTTCTGTTATTCAAGAAATAAGTGAATACCCAGGACTGTGTGGGTATAAGGTTTATTTTAACTGCATTGTTAGCTTGAGTTTGCCTTTGATTCAGGGTTTTCTGTTCAGAACTGCAGCATGGGTGAAAAGCACTTCCAGCTGTTTGGTATGGTGCTGTGGTTTGAGGGTCAGGTTATTTGCTTACTTGAATAAATAATGTGGTAGTGAGTTGCTTCTTTACTTAAAATAACTTCATATTTAGGTGTGAAGACAAGCCTAGATACATTAAACGTGTTTTGAAATTAGTGCTGGCAGTTGCTCAGGTTTTTGTTTTGTTTTGTTTTTTTGTTTTGTTTTGTTTTGAAATGAGGGTGTTTTATTGTTTGGGGGTTTTTTAATGGTTGTTTTTCTGGTAAGGTTCTCAAAACTGTAGGGTAGCAGGCTTGTACACATGAGTACTAACGTGTCCCATGTGCTTATTTCCCTTGCTTTTGTCTGCCAGTGTATCTTGATCTTATTTGGACTATGACAGATCCAAATTCAAATTAAACTTCACATGTTTTTCTTTAGTAAGATTCGTGTTTGTTAGATGTGTCTTGACCTGCAGTTGTCTTAACGTTTACTTTGAACACTATAACATAGGATTTTATATGCAATATTTTATAATAAAAACTTTTACTAATGACTTACTGTTTTAATGGGAGCTAATACCTAATCAGCTGTCCTAGTTCACATGTTACTGAAAACCATGCAGAAATTTTGTAACTGGTTTTTCTTTTTTTCTCTATTTTCAATATTTGTAATCCTTTTTGTCCCTTTTTAAGTTGTTCTTATGAAAGCTCTTGGCCAAATGACCAGGTCCCTTCACAGATACATTGCAACCAACCCTGAGGACTCTGTAACTAGATACGGCCATATCTTTTTCAGAAGTTTATCTGAAACTCGGCAATATGTCTTTGTGTCCTGTCTGTTGCATCTGTGCAAACTTTCAAATTTGGATTCTTCAGCATTTTTTTTCTGGTCCAGATTTCTCAGCTACTTGTCTGGAAAAAGTTTTTTGTAGTATTTGTGACCTTTATAAGCCATTTATATTGTAATAGCATGGAAGCAGAAATCCTCTTCCCAGTGAGATGAGAAATCTCAGTGAAAGGATTTACGCATCGTTACTCACTGCCGTAATTTTTTATGTTTATTTATTTAGGGTTCTTCTCCAAATTAGTCTTGAAAGTTGCAATTAATGTTATTGGAATACAAAAGCTGTTAGAAATTCTGTAACATTTTATTCTTATGTAGTAAAACAAAACAAGACCTTTTCACTTCTTTACTAATAAAGTCAGCATCATCTTACTTTGACCATCTCTCCAAAGAAAAAAACCAAGCACAGCCTTAACTTCCCAGCCCGTTTTCCCAATTCATTTAGATTTTTGCCTGAAATGTAGAATATTCAGGTTGACCTGTGCCTGGTTTGAGGTGGGTTTAAAATCCAGGTCTTCATTACTATGAGCAAACATCCTCCATGAGATCTTGCATCCATAGCTTTACGCTCTGCATCCAACTTCTTTGGTGCTATAGAGGCGTTAATCTTGACTGAATTTGGGGGCAGGGGTCTCTGAGATTTTAATGAGGATGAGAGAAGGGGGAGCTAAGATTGAAATATAATGTTCCAGGTTTCTTAAAGCAAGGATATTTGAAGTGACTGATGGTACACATGTAATAAGTTGAAATACTTTCATTGCAGAGATTTCTCACAGTATTGGAATGGAGGAGCAACTTTCTGTTAAGTGGAAGTCAAATTTAAAATTAATTTAAAAACTCATATTAATCATACAGTATAACTGAATTTAAGTACTATGTATTTCTGTGGATAATAAGTGGTAATATTGCCTAAAATGGTATTAATAAAATAAAGGATATAAGTCTTAATGCTTCAGGAGAAGCTGACAAATTAAAAATCAATTATGGGCAGATAAATTTTGAGATATTTTTCCCCTCTGCTGTGGGGTTATTAACAGGACTGTTTTTACATTTCTAGTACAGCTCATTATCCCTTCTAAATCCTCAGCAGTGTAGCTGGATTTTATATGATAGACTTATATTTTGTGGCTTCTTGTACTGGTCTCTTCATAAATGCATGGTTTATACCTTCCCCTCAAATTTGATACAATAGCCTATATGTGAAATCCATGGGCTATAAGGTTTTTGTTCATAGTATATTTTGCAAAGAAAGATTGAAATCATAAGTAAAAATGTAGAATATGAGTATAGGCACAGTAGAAGAAAAGATCAGTAAGGAATTTTTGGCCCACGTTTGTTGTAAAAGCTAAGGAAAAAAATGTCCCATTTTTAATACTGGCTGCTTTTCATCCAGTATCTTGAAGTGGAAAAGTTGCGTGTGTGTGCTCCTAATAAATATTAGGTTCAGTAGTGTAAATTGCATTAGAAATCAGCTATCTTCGATTTTTGTTCTATTAATTTCGTGGATTTTTTTCTTAAAAATGATAGTTAGGCATTTGATCTTCTGAATTTAGTATGAGTATTGTACTAGTGAGTTGTCAGGTTATACTGGGGAAAATGAAAAACACTCTCTGTCTTCTGTTCAGAGTCTGCATCTGTGGACAAGTCTGTATCCCATTCTTGCACAACTCCTTCTACATCTTCTGCTTCTGGACTGAATCCAACTTCTGCGCCTGCTTCATCTGCTCCTACAGTTCCTGTTTCACCTGTCCCACAATCACCAATTCCTCCATTACTTCAGGACCCAAATCTCCTTCGACAGCTGCTGCCTGCTCTGCAAGCCACCTTGCAGCTTAATAATTCTAGCGTAGATATATCCAAAATCAATGAAGGTAAGGATTCTTTAAAGTTCATGTAATCTCGCATTTACATATGTTAGTATATTACTGGATACCAGGCTGTAGTAAATGAAAGCCTTCTTTTAAATGGAAAGTGAATAAATGAATCCCTAGATAAAGTGGGGATTTTTGTGGGGTTTCTTTTCCGTTAAACCTTCTCAACATTTAAGGTTTTCAAATTAGTCAATGTTGATGTACATGAGCAGTCTAATTGAGACCGGTGACTTAATCGCTGTATCAGCATTTGTCTGTTGCACAAAATTTCGTTGGAGCTCTTTGTTCTTTTGTTTCATGCACTGTTCTTTGTTTTCTGTAGTTTGCGCTGCTGTTCTATTAATGTGTGTTTGCAAATACTGAAACTTCTAGGGATCCTTAAATCTTGTTGCCTAACAACTTTTTTCTTTAGCAGAACAAGTTAGCCTCTCTGAATAAAGGTAGCATGTCAGTAACTTTGCTAGCCAGTTAAGTTTTGTACATGTAATCGGTGTGTCCCTTAGGTTTTTGTCACATAGGCTTAGTTTGTTAGAAGTGAGTTTATCACTTACCTGTAGTGCCTTTGGCTGCAAGAACAGGTAGAGTTGATGCATTTTGAATGCAGTTTTATCTAATGTGTCTGCATGTGGTAGGTTATTGATAAAGTAGTGTAGGAGGTTTTGTTTGCTTCTTGTGCACGGATTTCAGTAGCAAGTAAAACATTTACATGTAGTGCCGAGAGTTAATTAACTTCCTGAAAGTGCTAATCAAGTAAGTGAAAATATGTACAAAATATTCTGTACCTTGCAATTATTTATCAGAAAAAGCTGTCAATTGCTTGCTTTTGATCAGCAAATGTTCTGTCTTCATTCAGTACTAATAGGTGAGTAGGTCAGTGGTTTCTTTTTCCTGCGCAGGGAGAAGCCTTTAAAATTGTAGTGCACTAGGTTGGACTAAAAAAAGGAGTGTTATGGTTGTTTGTGTTGAAATATGAAAGGTCCAGTCAACTCCAACTGTATTTTATTAAAAGGCTGCACAGTGAAATTTCTAGTAATTTTCTCTTGCCATATCTGAGCAGCAGCTGTGTATGTCTTGGAACAAGAGTGTTCAGAATTGTGTGATGGCAAGAGGGCCTGGCTTTGTCCCCGTGGGCAGAGTGACTTCTCTGCAGGGCTGCCCTTACTGTGCACGTGATTCAGAGTTATTCTGTGCTTGTGCTGGTGAGTCAGTTTTTTCAGGAGTGTGCATGCGTGGAATGTATGTTCAGGAAGTATCCCACAGAGCCTGCAGACCTTTTTGGAAAGATTAGTTCAGAAGCTCATAGATCAGGGTCTCATCATCTCATACTGCAAGATGCTCTTCCTGTATTGTGCAGTTTTAAAATGGTTAAAAGTGATTGATTTTTTTCCTGGGGGGATGACATGGGACAGCAAAACCCAGAACAGATACGGGGTTTTTTATTAGTAAGAAGAAACGCAGATTTTTAACTTGAAAGATATTTTTTTTTTGTCTTGAACAGGAAGTCTGCCCCCCATCTCTTTTAGATTCTGCTTTTTGCTTTTTTTAAAAAATTCTTGTAGTGTGAAAAAACTTCACACAATCTACTTGCTACAGTAGCAAATTGAACAAATTTTCTGTTGATGCTTACAAGAATTATTACTGATTCATAAGGTCAAGCTGAAGAGTTGAAGTTTTTTTAAAAAGAATTTTTGTAAGTGTGTGCCTCAAAGTTAAAACTACTAAATAAAGGACTTGCTAGACATTCCAAGTCAGCTTGAAATCAGGTAACTGAAAAACAATTCAGGTGGATCTTCAGTCACAGTAGATACGGGAAATAAATCTGAAAGAAAATGTAGCTTAAATGTAATTAGCTAGTTTGAACAGTTTAAAGTGGTGTTCTAGAATTGTCAGTAAAACAGAATGTTTGTTTTCAGTTCTAACAGCAGCTGTGACACAAGCCTCTCTGCAGTCTATACTCCATAAAATTCTTACTGCTGGACCATCTGCTTTCAATATCACCTCCCTAATTTCTCAAGCTGCACAACTGTCTACGCAAGGTATTCAGAGTCTTTTTTTCACTTACATAAATTTGTTACACAGCATTTTAAAAAGGCTGATAACAGTTGAAAGTTGTAGAATCTGTCTCTTGTCGTATCTTTGGCCACATGGTGTGGAGGATGTTGAATGACTTTTTTCCGAAGATAAGATAAAAAATTGTTATTGAGGAGCAGGCACCTGACACACAACTAAGTACATATGCTTCTCTGTCTCACCTTTTGGGATTTTCTTTGTATGTTAACTAATTTTGTATGAGTAATGTGAAACTTCTGTGAGACCATCTCAATTTATTCTGGACCTGAATTAGGTGTTGTTTAATGTTCAGTATAAAACACAACTCTTCTTGATTTAACACCCATCTTGCAGTACTGTGCTACTGTGACTCTTGGGGTAGGCTTTAAATTCTTAAAAGAAAGTTTGCTCTTTCAGGTGGGGGATTTTTTTTTCATCTTCCAGGCAAGGTATTCCTTCAGGTATTTTCAATATGTTCTGGCTTGTAACTTAATAAAAAAACTTTAAAACTTAAGTTTAGAAACTTAAACCAAAACAATAAATGCAGTCATCTTACTGAGTAGGTAAGCAGTACTAATTCTAATTTTTAACTGTGGGTGGGGAACTGTTGGTATATGCCTAGAATGGGTGAATAGGTTTCTAAATAAACTGTTCATATATTCTTTTGGTTAAATCAAGTTGAGTGCTCTAAAATAGGAATTGGAAATGATTTAGTCTCTTCATGTGTTAAAAGCATTTCCTAATAGCTTCTTCTCTTTCCTCCTCCCCTGAAGTTTTAGAAGTGGGGAGTTTGGGGAAAATACAATTCCTTAGCTAGGATTGTTGTTGAACATTTGATTGTTCTGGTTCTTCAGAGTGAACATGTTTGTATATCATCTTATAATATAGCATACTCCAAAGTACCAAAAGAAAGTCTAATTCATATTTAAGATAGGACATGGTTTTATTAAAAGCAATTTTTTTTCCTTTACAGCTCAGCCATCTAATCAGTCTCCAATGTCTTTAACATCTGATGCCTCATCACCAAGATCATATGTGTCTCCAAGGATAAGCACGCCGCAGACTAACACTGTTCCACTTAAACCTTTGATGACTACGCCACCAGTATCATCCCAGCAGAAGGTAAGCTCCTTTTCATTTATGCCATATTGTAGTAAGAAACCATTATATGTAATATTGAGTATTGCTTCTATATATCCATGTGCTAGCAGTTGTATGTAGGATGATAAAATATGTATGTTATCTTTCCCCATAGAAACAAACAACTGGAAGCAACTACTTGACTGTATTTTGGCAGTGCAGGTCCAGCATGAAATCTAGTTTACTTTTCTTGAAGAAAATCTTATGCTGGCTTCAGATGCTGTCTGGAGATATTACCAAGGCATCAGTATTTTAGCATATTTAAATAGAAACAAAAACATACTTCAAAGGCAACAACGGATACAATTCTCTAGACTTAACCAATAAAAGATGTTTAGAATGGGAGAGAACTTCATAGGGAAATTAAATTGATGTAGTCTCAGATTTGGTTTAGAAATGTTCTAGGTGTTTACTGATCAATAACATAATGTCCCTTTGCCTTCCTGCCCCCTGACCCCTATTCATTCAGAATTCCTTCATTGGATGAGTGACTAGGAAATGTAAATTGAAGCTAACCTATAAGCTCCTAAGGTTCTTCCTAAGAAGCATGACTCTAGACTTTGGGGTGAGACACCCCCACCTTTCTAAAATCTGTGTTCTCTATCACCACCCCTGCTTAGCTAAGGTATCTTTTTCTCGATTTCTGCTCGCAAGTGAACCTCTTATGTATTGAAGGCCTTTGAGGAATACTTTTATCTTCAGGAGAACAGATTGCATTCATCATCGTAGTCAAATTGTCTCATTTTCTTTCATCTGTTTTCATGGGTACAAAGAAAAACAAGTGATTCTCCCAGTTTCTTGTGATGGACAATGATACAGTGAATTACGAAAGCTTCACGTGTGTACTAGTACTGATTGGTACCTTGGTTTCTGCCCCTGGATTACATCCTGAATCTATGTGTTCACATCCCATAGCTAGGTGACAAGTAATGAAATTATCAAATAGCAGTGTGAGATATTTGGCAATTCCAAATCCTGAGATATGAAAAAGAATCTTCTTAAGTTGTTTACTGTCAGTAACTGGAAGTAGATCTGTTCTGGTCACTACAACTCAGAGATTGATTGTTACTCCCAGAAGTAACAAATTTTGGTTCAGCAGCAGATACTTTGCCAGTTCAGTAGGGAAAGAGCTGTCTTGATAATTCTTGTGTTTGTGTAACTCAATTCCATGAGATGGGAACTGAGGTGGTGATAACTCCAGTGTGAGCATGTCTGTTTCAGCCCGTCGGATATGTCAGGCTAGCGTGTCCAGTTGTAGAGTTTGAGGTAAACGATGCCTAATCAAAATGTGGTGCTGTGCCTGGACACGGTTGGTTTTAGAGCACAGGCCCGTGGGCTCAAGGCAGACAAAGCTGAACTGGCCCTGTGCAAGCAGAGCCCAGTGCCAGATGCACAGATATTTGGGCTGGCTGTGGGACTAGTGTAGTGCCATTGGCACTGTACTGTTGCTTAGGTCTGCTTGAATGTGTCAGTACTGCTTTCAGACTCAAACTGGTGTCTGCCTGCAGGTGTGCTCTGTGCATGTGGCAGCTCGGGGGTCACAGGCTCCAGGAGCCTTTGTGTCACATTTTGCCTCTTAGCTGTGCCTATGTTGCGTGATCAGAAGCTGTTCTGAATTTCTGCAAAATAGCTGTGTAAAGCACTTTACACAGACCTGTCAAGCTCAGTGAGAATGTTTCTTTTGGTTGGTTGGTTTGTTTGTTTTTTGAATTTATTTAGCCCTTACTATTTTTCTGATTCTGGTATATGTATTTACAGTCTTTGAAACACTTGGAAAACATGGAATAGTTGAGAGGTTTTGTGGTTCATTTATCTCGCAAATCCCACTTTTTCTTCAGAGTCCTTTTTTCTTTTTTTTTTTTTTTGTTATTTTTACCAGCCAAGGAGCTGGTTACTTTTCCAGTTTGGCTCTGCAGCATGATTCCATTTTTGCTGATGGACTTTCCTTTTGAAATTGTTCCTTCTGTTTGAACAGCCTTGATGGTTAATGTCTGCTCACAGGCTGAGCAAAATGCAGGCATTAATAGCAAATTTCTTCATGTCATACATTTCATAAAGGTAGTTGTGTAGTCTGTTCTCATAAATCAGTTTATGAACTGCTACTGTTTCACCCCCCTCAACTATATAGTTCTGTTTATTTCAACAGCAGAGTGATCTTACAGTGATCTTGCTGTATCGTTTTTGTACCATGGGCTTTTCATGTGATACTCAGACTTTTTTTAGCATATGTATATTAATCTAAAAACCGGAAAGAACACATTTTCATTTTGGTGATAATTTTAAAAGCTGAATTTTCCTCTTAGACATATAAGAGTTTGAATTTGCATTAAGATTCGCTGTGTATTTAAATGAATCAAGTTATGTCTTGAGTTTACGTTAGCAGATAGTGTCTGACTTGCCATCTGTGGTTTGTTTCACAGAGGTCTGTTTCTGAAATAGAGAATTTCTGGATGTTCAGGTGACCACTAGTTAGTAATCTTCACTAATTTGAAGTCAGCAAATACCAGACAGGCTGGATGATTTGGGGTTTTTGTTTTTATGGATCCCTAGAAGCTGTTTTTCTTTGCTCCCTCCATTTTCTCTTAAAATTGTTAGCTTGGTTTTGCAGAGTGGGGGATAAATTTTGAAGCTGAACCTCTCTTGTACGTACTTTAAATTAACTGAGATATGCAAAGCATTGGGCAAGACGAAGTATCTTGAATTTAATTTTCTGTAACTTACTGTATTCCCAAACTTCTCATCCTGTCATAGCTCAGAAATTCACAGAAAAGACTGTATCTTACTGCTGGTGTCTTAACACCTTGTATTGAATGTATACTACAAAGGAAAAGCAAGAAGCTACTGGTGACTATTTTTTTAGTCACTTGTGAGTTTAGAACTTACAGAAAAGGGAGCAGCAAATTGATAAATGTGCTTTAGATTTTATTTTCCATTTCTGATAGAGATGTTTTAACATGCTTGTGATTTAATTATGTTCTTAACACTGTGTAATGTATTTTCAAGTAGGGAACTCTTAAATTTGTACACTAAGGTTTCATTTGGGTAATGAACAACTCTTCTGAGGTTGAAAATGAGCTCGGTGCTCTGATGGAAGATACAAGTCAGAAATAATATTGAGTTGAACTATTTTGCCTAATAAGCTTGCAATATTTTGACAAGTCACATGGGTCTAAATTTGCTTCTGTTATGTCTATTAAGTACTCTATTTTAGTAAAAAGTAACTTTCCATCACAGCTGTGGAACTAGAGATTTTTTTTTTTAAAACACCTTGTGAAGAGAATAAAAATTGTGTCAACAAAATGCCTTGTATCAAAAAAACCCCACAGGTGTTGAAATTGTAATTTCCTTGGTTTTCACTTGCTCTTTACTGTGGAGGAAACCTAATGAAATTTTGAACTTTCCAGGTTGCTACTCCAGGTGTTAAACAAGGACCAGCTTCCCAGGCAGCACCTCAGCAGCCAGTAATAGCTGACAAGCAGGCGGGTCATGAACCTGCCTCTCCACGAAGTCTTCAGCGTTCAAGGTATATTGAAATGCTTCTCTGTTCTGTCCTTAGTTTTTTGTCTGGAATCAATGTGTGTTGTATATGTTGCAGTTAGTGGACTCTTCTTTGGCCTGTTTATTGAATAAACGTATGATTTAACTGCTGCTACTGAGATGATGCAGCTAAGTACCTTTGTTACATAGTTAATGTGTAGATTCTCCATTTTTGAGGTAACCATTAGCCTTCATTCTCACAGAAGCAAAATGGAACTCACAGTTGTGTTCTGTCACCCTGGTGACAATTTTACAAGTGATTCCTTGTGTTGTGATTTCAGAGTTTGGAGTTTCTGTCTCTGTGCAGTTATGGAATATGTGATTTGCTTAGTGTTAGATGTTTGTAGTGTCTTGCTATTGTGTAATTTGATTTTTAAATTAGTATGATTTTTTTGGTCTGTCAGGTGATTTTGCTGCTCTAATGAAAAACATTAAAAATTAAGTAAGTTTCACCAATACCTTTCCTTGGCCAGACTTTTTTGTCAACAGTGCACCTTACTCAGATGTTGCATGATGTAAACATTTAACTATTCATTTACGAGGTGGATTTATAATCTGTATCTTGTTTGAAATTTCTCTTTTGGGAAGGTAGACTCTTCATAGTGTCAGATGCTCTGCATTTTGTCAGATTGGTTCCAGGGGCTGTAACAAAACACGTGTCATAAGATCCTTTTGTGATGGAGTCGTGGTATAGAACTGTGGTAGGAAGAGGTTGCAGGTTGACTTTTTTAGAAGTTCTGTGAATTTACAATTCTTAATAGCTGGATTTTTAGAGTGGTTGAATAAGGTGTGTGGTATGGTATTAAAAAAGCAAACAAAAAACCAAACCCCAGTACTCTTTCCATTGTCAGCATACCTGAAGCTCCATGGTGGTGCCTTCCAGATCATTAAATTGTGAGGTCCTTTTATCTGTCCTTTCGGGACTAATAACAAAGGGGACCTTTGTTTTCTTCTTTGGTTTTGGCTGTTTTTGTGGGGAGAAGGGAGTTACTTTGTATTTTGAGTTTTTTGGGGGACTGGGTTATCTGTTGTTTGCTTCTTAGTCCTGTCCCAGAGCTGGCTTTACTGGAGACCCTGCAGTAGGGACCAGTTAGAGGGTACAAACACAAGGAAGTTAGAAGTTTTGAGTTCTTAATGTAGGCTATTTTACAGACACTTCATTCTAATCTTTGTCAGATTACAATCCTGTAACTCACTTATCTCTGAGGATAATAAAGGCAAAGTGTCCAGCTCCCATCCCTAGTAATGGTGGATGGTGCTATTTAAATCTTTCTGAATTACAGTACCAAAGATAAAATTACACTCTGCAGCAAGCTAAGCTTTTTTATGAGGAGTGGTGAGGTTTTGGGGGACAGCTCTCAGTCGCAGGCCCTTTTATCTTTGCTCATCACCCTTTCCCCACAGGAAATCTTCCTGAGAAACATAGTCATTCTTGGAAACATTTACCGTGGCTTGAAGTCTGTGTGAGCTGATACTGGTGGGCATTTGGCCTACTAATCCATACCTCACCCTCCCTTTGGGTTACATGACTTTGTTCTCTGTCATGACCCTTACCTACAGCAAGTTTAGGGATCTGCTGTCCCTCTGCAAACCATTGCTCCATTTGGCATCAGCGTTTTGGTGGAGGAAGCTGAGTTTGGCCCAGCGCTGCTGAAGCAGGGGTGTTGTGTGGGTGGCACAGTCCCGTGGCTGAGGAGGAGGCAGCGCAGGAGGCAGTGTGCAGGCCAGGATGAAAGATACTGAGACAATATTAGTATTGTTCAGTATCCTGTATCTCTCAAATTAATACACGTTTGTGACTCTCGTGTATTGTGTATCATGAGTTTATGTGATTCAGTTTGCTTTGGAAGTGTCTCATTTGCAAAAAGTGGAAGATTAAGGAATAGGTAACATGGAAAAACCTGTGTGACTGGTATTCTCTTCTCCTGAGTGCAGTGGGGTTGAATGAAAGTGGGCCAGCTCAGATGTTGATTTACTTATCTGCAAAAGATTTGCTGTGTCCAGGCAGTCTGTCTGAATTGACATGGAACAGATTATTCCTTTGTAGGTGAAAGCAGTTGGTTGGATTGGGAATTGCTCTTGGGAACTAATGTCCTTTACTTTCATAGGAGTGAAAAACAACTTAGCAACCTGAACTGTGGACAGATGGGTCCAAAATCTTTCTGGCTCTGTGAATTAAGGTTGCATTTTTCTCCAGCTTAAATACAGATTAATTGAGCAGAAGTTAATCACATCTACATTTCCTTGGCTCATTAAAAGTTTTAAGTGAGTGGAGGTAAAATTATTTTTGACTTGTTAGGGTGGAAACGCTGTGTCAGAAAACCTGAGTAGCTATTGCTAACTTTAAAGAAGTGAACATTTCAGCTGTTTAAGTTGGGAAATTAACACAATGTGGGCATACAGTGAGTCTGTTAGATTATTCCAAAGACATACCATGAATTATGGCTGCTTTAAAAATGAAACTCAGTGAGTGCTTCCATAATTAATAGTTTCATCAGGTTGGTAGTTTCTTTTTGTTTTCAGAAAGGACTGGGAAAATTTTTCCTTTACCGTGGAAAAGTGCTGGGAAGGGAGGTATTTCATTCCATTTTTTGTAGGTTGTAAGATTTTGTTGTTTGTAGTAGTGTATTTCAGAACCATCCTGTTCTCATACCCTTGTTACAGATATTTTTGCCTCTCTGGAGGCATTCTGTTACTTGTGGCATAGTCAGTCTAACTCAGCTAAGGCAGGTATTTGCCTTCAGTGAAGCATTTAAAAATACTGTGGTAGTTTGAAACGGTCATTGCTGCATTCGTAGCTCCCCCTGCTGCTAACATAGCAGTGCCTAGGATATTTTGTCATAATATGTTTTAGTCATAATTAAGATACAACTTTATTTTTGAGAAGCCCACAGATTTTATTTACTTATTTTCTTGAAACATTTCTGATACGTTAGAATGATTTTTACTGATAAAGTAGGAGTAGGAGAAGACAGGCTGATAAATGAAGAGGAGGCAAGTCATAGAGGGAACTTCAATTCTAGTAGAACGAAGGAGTAAATAAGGTTACGCCTGAATTCTACTTAGTTAGTAAAAGTAGCCTTTCTCTACACCATCACTATGCTGATACTAAGTGAATACATTGAAACTTAGAATAATTTAGTTTGGAAGGGAATTCTAGTTATGGTCTGCGTAGGTCCCAACTTAGAGTAGGACTGGCAAGTTTGAATTGCTAAGGGTATTATCTAGGTGGGTTTTTTTTAATATCTCAGAGAATCTTCTGCTAATATTTGACTACCCTTATGGTGATTTTTTTTTTTCCATGTCCACTTAGAATTTTCCTTGTTGCAACTTGTCTCTGCCCCTTGTGCTGTCATCTCTGAAAAGAGTTTGTCTGTTCTCCCCAAAAGTAGTAAAAGTCTATGAAAAGATCCCTCAATCCCCTTCCCCTCAGCCTTCTTTTTTCCAGACTGAATAAACTTTTAGCTTCTCCTGATACAGCATGTGCTTCAGCCTCTTCATCATCTGTGTGGTCCTCTGCCACATTCCTTTGCTGTAGCAGTTTAACTCTTGTCCGGCTTTAGGCTTCCCACTACACAGTGCTCCAGATACTGTGACTCTCATAAGCTCTGAAGAGAGGGCAGGAATTGCTTTTTTTATAGGGGAAGTCCTTCAGCCCTCTCATCAACTTGGTGGCTCTCCTCTCTGGCTTTGTTCCAGCAGGTCCATGTCAGACATACAGTTTGTTGGCTGTAATTCTTAATGTTGTAATTCTTTGCAAGTGTGAGTTGATTAGGATAAATGTCTGGGCATTGGACCAGAAAGATAGTTGCATTTTGTAAGGATGTTTTCAGTCTTCAAGGGGACCTATAGGTTAGGTTAGGTGATGAATCAAGAGTCCTTTAAAATTCGTTTCTCCTTCATAATACTTTTTCTTGCCTGCAAGTGATACAAATTTTTAAGAAATAGACTGAAATTACGGCCTGTGTTCAAAAGCTTCTGTCAGTGGGAGAGTTGTTTACTATTTCTCAGTATGTGTAGTGCCAAAGAACATCATAACTGTGAGGTATCACCACTGTTATGCTGAGTATGTTCCAGTAAGGCAGTCGAGTTTGGTAGCTACAAACACACTGTGATAACCTGTGATACTCTGTTCTCCTGAGTGCATTAAGTGAAGATGTACAGTGTGACAAAACCTCCTAGGTTGTGTTTTGACATGAGTAGTAAACGCCTCAAATTCCATGTGGCTGTATTTTCAGATCAGGACATCAGGCATTGTTAATGATTATTGGGGCAAACCTCTGTTGAATAAACCTGTTTGACTCCCACCTGATACATCATTTCTGAAAATCTTAGGTTTGCAACTGTTTGAAGGAAGAACATACATGTATATGTTCTCTATCCAACACCATCTAGGCACTGCTTACATCTCTTGAACAGCCCTCAGAGTTAAAAACCAGACAAACACAAAACCCAACCAAACAACAAAAACCCCCTGTTACGTTGTAGCACTCAAAAATTCCAATAAAAGTTAGAGGTTTGTAGAAAAGTGGCACAGGTGTGGTCTACCAGAAGTATTTACTTGTGGTTTGAGCACTTAATGCATTTTTGTGCCTGGAAGCAGTGAATTTTCAGTGTTCATTTCTCTGTAGGTTCACATATGTTTTTAAATGCTCACTTGCTTTTTTTAATTCTTTCTTCTAGTAGTCAAAGAAGTCCATCACCAGGTCCAAATCATACCTCTAGCAGTACTGCATCAAACTCAACACCTGCACCACAGAATACATCTGTACGGCCCACATGTTCATTAACACCTACGCTAGCAGCACACTTCAATGAAAACCTTATAAAGCATGTTCAAGGCTGGCCTGCAGATCACGCAGAAAAGCAGGTGAGTGCTCCTTTGCTCTGTTCCCTGTGAGAGTGCATAATGTGTAGCTTAAAATTTGGGGTTCTTACTCAGGTTGCTTTTCCTAGGAATTAAAAGTATTTTAAAAAAACCCAAACCCTGATGCTTGTCCTTAGCCAGAAGAGAGGAAAGAGAGATTAGGCCAGACCTGCAGGTTTTATGTGTGTTTGGCTTTCAGCAGTTGGGTATTTTCAGTCTCACTTGAAGTCTCAGTGCTTTTGAAATTCTCTCAGATGAGTAGATGTCCTCATAACTATTTTCTTACTGCTAAAGTTCTGTTGAAATTTGCAAAGAGCATAGATTTCAACATATTTTTTAATAATGATATTTTTGTTAATGTGGAAAATGTTATAAATTAGGTACAGAGTTAAACTCTTTGAGACTACTCCGCAGTTTTAGTTACTGAATTGTTAGTTCTACGCAGTCAGAAAGAAACTCTACCTTGTTCGTAAATTGAGTACTCAGACTGAATTTGGGCTATTTTTACATAATGGGAAATCCAGTGAAACTGCCATCCATGTATTACAGCTAATTGCATGAAACTTGTTGTGTTGTAGTAATACAAGGAAACTGGATGCATGTCAGCTGCTTGGAATGTATTACTCAAAGGAACCGTATTGGTTATTGAACCTAGTTCAATTCTTTTCAGAGGCAGCCCTATCAGATGCAGTCTGTTTGGGATAATAATCTTACCTAGCCCAGTTTACTTTGGTCTTTTGATGAGTGGTTGCATGCTGGCACAAACCTACACTGGAGACCTTTGGGTAGTAACTTGAAAGATAACTCTTACAAGCACAGTCTAGACCAAGACCCTGTTAGGATTCTTGCTTCTTTTCATTATTTTTTTGAAATCTGTTTTAAGACATTGCCAACCTGTACTGAGTCAAACACTGAGCCATTGCTGTGGAGTGTCTTTAAGGAAATGGTGCAGCACAGGCACTTACCTATGGCGTTGGTCCATAGTTTTGAAAGTGTTATTTTCACTGTGTACTGAATTCACAAGTGATCACAAGTCATCTTAATATAGAAAACAGATTTATGCAGTGCATAGGTTTTGGAGTTTTTTTCCCTTGTTGGTAATAAAGAGATCAAAGAACTCAGCTAATGCTAGGCAGTCAGATACTCAGTTGGATACTATGTGCTACATGCTGTGTTGTCCTGTCTGCTATTTCAGATGATTTCATGTGGTATTGTTGTTTATAGACCAGTTTTGAATAGTAGCACTTGGGGCACTTACGTGAGATATTTGATATAAAAGAAAAAGTGAATGAAAGTATAGGTGCAGTACGTCGTGAAGAAGATAAGATAGATCAAAGTGGAGAGACTAAAAATGCAGTGTCTTGGTTTCTTCAGATAGCTGCCAGATGCATAGTGTAACTTGAAATTAGGGCAGAAGAGCACATGCCAGAGTAAACTGAAAAATAAATAAGTAAATAAATTAGAAGAGCCAGGACAGATATATGCTAAAGCAGTGAGACTTGAAGAAATGTGCTGTGCAGTAGTGATAGCTAAAACATTCTTGAACTACAGCAGTTACCTCGCAGAACTCATAAAAAGCACTTAACATGGAAAACTGAAAAACAATTTGGTAACTGGAGTTGTGCAGGGAAGACATGGGAAATTGTATCCTACTGGAGACCAGGGTACTCCTGGATGTTAACAAACTCCACAATAGAGAACTCTTAATGTAGGGAATTAGAACACAAAATGCTGCTTTGAACTGGAGAAATGCCAGAAGTTGATGAAGACCTGTGCTAAATAACATTATTTTTGGGAAGGAAAAATTAAGCATACGAGTACCTAAGCAGATGTGGATGAATCCCAGTAGGCAGCTAAGCACCACACAGCCACTTGCTTGCTCTGCCCCAGCAGGATAGGGGAAACAATTAGGCAAAAGTGAGAAAACTCATGAGTTGAGGTAAAGGCAAGTTAAAGAGTAGAAGAGGGTGGGGGAAAGTAATGCAAAACCAGTCACTACCAGCCAGCCAATGCCAAGCCAGTCCCCGAGCCATGGCAACCCCTGGAAAACTGGCCCCCAGGTTTACTGCTGAGCATGACACATTGTGTGGTATGGAATATCCCTGAGGTCAGTGTGGGTCATCTGTCCCATTTTTGTTGTCTCCCTGCCTATTGTCCACCCACAGCATGTTTGCTGGTTGGAGAGATGGTCAGAGAGAGAAAGGGAGAAATCCTTGATGCTGTGTACGCTCTGCTTAGAAATAGCTAAAACATTATTGTGTTGTCAGCGCGGGCTTGGTCACAGATTCAAAACACGGCACCACGTGGACTGCTTTGAAAAGAATTTATTCCACCCCAGCCAGACCCAGTGTAGCAGAGGATAAAGTTGCTGAACAGTAATGCTGCAGAGAAGGCTGTATTTGAAACAATTTTTCCATGTGCCATTTGCAAGAAGTCCTCTTCCTTGTTGCAGTGTAATGCACAGGGCCTCAGAGTAATTATACTGGTCTCCTTGGTGCTGTTGAGGAGTTCTCTGGAGTCATATCCAGTTCAGTGATGAGACTTTGAGAAATGCCCAAATTGGGAATTGGATAGCTCATGCCCTTTAAATTTACACTTCTGCTTGTCTCCGGCTGACTAAGTGGGGATATTAAAGTAATGGAGTTTGTCTGGAAGAGAACACCTGAAGAGGGTTGCAAAGTTTTTTTTTGTCCTGTACAAAGAAGCTGGAAAGAAGATGACATTCAGTTATTGTTGTCTCTAAGGCCTGATTAGATGGGAAATTTAAGTCTGCCATTGAAATAATAAATGGAGACTTTGAACTACTTGAACAAATTACTTTGGAAACTCAGAGCCCTGTCACGTACTGTCTTTCAAGATGGTCGGGTAAACATTTGTTGGAATCAAGAAAGTCTAAACTATCCCTGCTTTAGCATAGGCCGGGGTTAGACAGTTTCTGGGCAGCAGTGTTGTTTATTTCTGATTTGAAATGGGCTTTTGTAAAGAACGTAATGTGTTTCTGATTTAATACTCCCTTTTGAAATTAGAGTGCTTTGCTATTTCAAGACACACTCATCCGGCAATTCTCTGGCTACTGCCGATTGTTTCCAGTGCATGATTCAAAAACCTAACCTTTATGTGTAACCACTGCAGGCATCAAGATTACGTGAGGAAGCCCATAACATGGGAAGTGTGCATATGTCAGAAATTTGTACTGAATTAAAGAATTTAAGGTCTTTAGTTCGAGTATGTGAAATTCAAGCAACTTTGCGTGAGCAAAGGTAAGTATGTGCTCTGTGCTTATCTTGACTTTTCAAGATGTTATTAGAACTTCCATTCTGGCATTATTTTGCATGAGTTCTGTTTACTGATGGCTTTATAAGTACACCAGTACTTGCCATGTTTGCAAGCTGCCTTTCTTCCCTGTGTATATTTTACTTGTTTCCCTTCACTAAATAGAACCAGATACACAATTTCTCTGTCTATTTTTAGTTGGATAGAAAATAAATGCCTTTGCAAATACGTTAGTGCATTACAAGAAGCTGATTAACTCACAGGATTTCAGCATGCTTAGAGTATCTGTCCATGCATAGTGCATGGATCACACAGGTACACATCTGCACAGTTTTTCCTGATCTGAAACACTACAGTTTGTATGAGAGATTCAATAGGTCTAAGGCCAGAGCAAGTATGAACAGGTGTAATTTACATCACAAGCTAAGGAAAAATTTCTTTTTGCTAATAGCAAAGTAGACTTTGCTTCTTAAGGCAGTGATAGCAGGTGTCTTGTGTATCATTGAAGCAATACACAGCCACACTTTTGAATACTTTTGTGCAAGATTGGAAATTAATCTTAAAATAAGTGCTCAAAATTTTCACCAGTAGTCATGGTCCTGAATCTACTTTCATACTCAGCTTCCTTTTTCAGTGATGTTGGATCCCACCTATTAAGTCACACTACAGTTTGAATACTCAGTGCTTCTGATTTACTGTTTGAAGCCACCTTAATTGCATTGCATGCTGTTAAAATAGCTGCATTTATTCTAGAAGCTCTTGCATTTTGGTAGTTAGTGAAACAGTCCTTTAGAAGCAGGCTATAATATATTTGTAAATCTTTCCTGAACAAGAATTGAAAATACCCATTCTTTCTGAAGCGTCATTTTGTAACTTCACTACATGAATTATTTCTGTAGTATATTTAATGAACTGCTTGGTTTCTTATAGTTTTCCTAAGATGTCATTTGTCTCTGAGCGCACATTTGATCTGAAATAAAATGTCAAATATCATTGTTCAGCTCATTAAATAGCACCTTGTTTCTTGTACACTTTGTATCCTTAAACTGTCAATGGATAATTATTGTTATGATTTTGAGCCTATAGTAACGTGTGTCTTTTATTTTTGCTGCAATCCCAAAGATGTGGAATACAAGGCATAAGTAACCAAGTTGATGGGGGAGGCTTTCGCAAAGGATGGGATTATCAAAATCAGTACATTTAAATGATGACGCTACTTCTGTGCTTTTGCACAGGAGAGTAGTACTTAAATTTCTTCTAAGAAGGAACTTCATCTCTAGACAAAGCACATACATTGTTTGAGTCATAACTGACAGCATGTGAAAAGGCACTTTTCATTGATACGTTTTATACGCCCATGCCTTGAAGTTAAATGTTATCTTTTCAGTATGTCTGTCTTAATAATTTTTCACCTACTTTTCAGTAGAAGATTCATTTTTAATGAACTGGGCACATATTTGTAAAGTGTTCCACAAAAGTCTGCTGTATTGTTGCTTTTTCTGCATTGATTAAACTTGCTTCAGACTTAATAGAATATTTATATAAAACCTAAACTCTCTGAGTATTTTCTTACTTTACTGACATGTTTGCATTACACTTCAGCATCATGAAAAGTGTTTTCAAAATGTTCATTAAAAATTCTGGGAAACAGTCCTGTAAACCAAATGCTTGTTAGTCGCAGTAATTGCTTATGTCAGTTCAGTAGAAGAAGAAAAAATGTATAAAAAGTTGTAAGCAATATCATTTATTTCTAAGCAAGGTGTGGTTATAACTTTTTTTTTCTTAGATGCTCTTTAATGATGCCTCAAATATTTTTGAGATTGGAGCTTTCCATAACTAGAGACTACCACTAGCCACAGAACCAAATACTAAAAAAAGTGTTGCACCTAGAAGGAAACTCACTCGTTTAAAAAGAAATTGAGCACTTTAGGTTGTTTTACAGTCTGGAAAACTGCCTGACACAGGCATAATGCTGTTCTCCCTTACTTGCCAGTGTCCTGCTTTTTCTGGGAGCTACGTTCAAGTGAAGAGCAGACCTAAACATAACTGTGTATCAGTCGTAATAGATTTTGAACTAAGTGTCAAACGCAGCAAGCTTTGTGCAGCTGCATATGGTTGTAGGTTATTGAACAGATTGGGAATTAACTTAAAATCTGGGTTTTTTTAATGCAGCTAAGGAACTTGGTATCTTTCACTGAAATTGCAGAAGTACTTGTGTAGATGCTTATTTAATACATCTGTGTGATGGAAATGTTTATACTAATTTATTTATTTTCTTTTGCAGGATACTATTTTTGAGGCAACAAATTAAAGAACTTGAAAAGCTAAAGAATCAGAATTCCTTCATGGTGTGAAAAGTTGTAAACAATTGCACATGGTTTTGAGTACAGGAACTATTAAACTGATGCCCAGTCTTAACACTTTTGAGCTGCATTTGAGTAGACTTTGGACCGTTGAGCTGGGCAGAAAAAAAAGTTGACATGGGGAAGGGGACAGGAGGGAGTCAAATTCAGGGGAAAGATACAAGAATGATTTGTAAAACCCTTGAAATGTAGATTTCTTGTAGATGTATTCTTCACGTTGTAAATATATTTTGTAGAGTGAAGCCATGGGAAGCCATGTGTATCAGAGCTTAGACATCCAAAACTAATCAATGCTGAGGTGGCTAAATACCTAGCCTCTTACATGTAAACCTGTCTGCAAAATTAGCTTTCTTTTTTTTTCTTTTTTTTTTCCTTTTTTTTGGTTTTTCTTTTTTTTTTTTTTTTTTTTTTATTTTTTTTTTTGAAATTTTTTTTTTTTTTAGTTAATTTATCATTCAGAAATTTTTCATTTCCTAAAATTCAATGCAAGCGCCAGGCGATCTGTGTCTAAGGCTGCAACAGTTTGGGCAATGTACAAAATACCACGAAACAACTGTTTCCACACTTGCACCAAGTCGAGAGCAGTGCTTCTCCATTTCTGTTTTACAGAGAAATGTTTTTCATCTTCTGTGTTCCATTTCCCCGTGAAATCCTAAATCTGATTTTATCAGCTTTTTAATGCTTCTAATTTTCTCTTTTCTTAAGGCACTGTTGCTATGGCACTTTTTCTATAATCTTTTCATTCCTGTGTACAGTAGCTTAAAATTGCAGTGATTGAGCATAACCCACTTGTTTGTATAAATTATTGAAACGTATTTCCATTTGCACCCTGTAAGAATGGACTTATAGTACTGCTGGGCATGTGTGCTGAAAGTACATTACTTGCTCAAATATAAGGAAATAGCCCAAGGAACATGTTAACATGGTTGTGGGAGGGGAAAGAGGAAAAAAAAAAGCTAGTCAGATGTGAATTGTATCTGTTGTAATAAACATGTTAAAGCAAAGAAACACTGGTTTTCATTTCCTTTGGTCAACACATTAAAATTTGGTCTTTTTGGGGATTCTTTATTAGAACTGTTCTTGTTGAACATTTTTGTACTTAAATAATTCCTCAAGGGAGGTTTTGTTTAAAACTTGTAAACAGGAAAATGTGTATAAAATATTTAAGGAAATATAAAATTCAACAAGAATGATTTAAGACACCTCCCCAACAGTTGTCATATGTTAACTCCTGGTTTACCTGTCTTGATATTATGACATTTCATTTCGAAGGATGTTTGTGTTGTAGCTAACTGTTTAAGTCTGGTGCTGACTGCTGTTCTTAACCATCACAAAACGCTGAATTTGTGTAATTGGAGCAACTCACCGTTTGAAAATGGTGGAAAAGCTCAGCTTTGTATATTGTTTCCTAAAGTATATTAAAAATAAAAAAGAAACTATTGCTACTACAAAATACACGTGACTTTTTCTTTGCTTAAAAATGACAGAAACCGTGATGGCAGTGCAGTACTAGTTTAATATTTGTAGAGGTGTATATGTCACAGCAGTCTGTTAAGTAGGGAAGATTGTAGGGAATGGATTAAAAAAAAATCATAAAGGTGTTGACATGTGAACATGTGATGCTTTGTGTTTTGTTCCTAAAAAATACTTTCAGCACCAGGAACAGTACTTGATTTTTGCTTTGTGTGAGCTGGGAGTGATTTTTAAAATCAGGTTCTCATCAGTGGAAGCTGAATGCTCTGACCTAACAAAACATTGCAAGTGAAGCAAGTTGAAATACCTAACTAACAACAACAATGGGAAATGGAGACAGATGAACTTGTAATTTTCCTCGCTTTTTAATCCAGTGTGTTCTGTTGTGTTTCATACTCTGCAAATGTTTGATTTTTCTCAGAAAATGGGAGTAATCTTGAATGAATTAATTGGAACACACGTTGTTTCTGCATTTTTAGAGACCCATCTACAACAGATGCTTGGAAAGATTCAGTCTTTCATAGCTGTAGGCATCAGCTTTAACCTTCTAATCCTTCATGGATGCCTGTGTTGCTGCTGCTGCACTACCCCATCTGGAATTGTTTCCTAGATGCTCCTTAATGCAGATTTCTGTATTTTCCAACTATGGCTTTTTGTTTGGGAAGCCAGTCTGAGGGAAAGGACTGATGTAGACTCTCCACCACCCAGGGCTCTAGCTAGCTGAGAATCTGGAAGTAAAAAAGCACTTTCTCCTCGCTAATAAAGGTACTAACCCACCTGATCTAGGGCTTTCTAGCACATGAACTGTCAGGTTTTGACTCCCATGGGAGCTAGGAACATCTGGGAAGTCTTGTTGCATCCTGGATGGGTCCTACCTGCATCTGATGGGCCATATGCAGCTGTACTACACAGCTCCATATACCAGACTCAGCACAGCAGGTTTGCAAACATGGCTTGAACAACCTGATCTTTCCAGCAGTTACTCAATATGTGTGACAGTATTTTGTCACCTTCTGTTAGTCACACGTGCCAGAGAGCATTTGCAAAGGGATGCCATCTACTCCTGCATGCAGTGCCATGCTCAAAGACTAATCCTTGTGCTCCAGTTTGAAATGAATCTGGGCTGTGTAAAAGTCTGTTAATATAGCAATGCTCAAAATGTTTAATTAGGCTCATCTTCCTTTTCACTTTATATTACAAGAAAATTAATCGTGGGAAATACCGTCACAGTCATCTGTATCAGCAGCTAGAATTGTGCAAGTCACTTAAGTTGATCCTCATCATTCTCCCAAATTTCTAAAGTTGGGCCGTGGAGGTCACTTAGTGTGCTGCGTTAGAGTTCTGAACAGCCTGGACAGCTTTCTTCTCCTGCCTGGCCAGGCAGATTTGCTGACAAGGTCTTCTATAATTCTCCGGGCAAAAATCTGTGACTGGATCTTTTTTCAGTGTAACTGGGATGCTGTCAGAATTTGGGGTTCCTGTTGTGCTGGATGCATCCTCGTTAGCAGCAGAAAACTTGTCCTGGGAAGAGTTATTTGGTAAAATGACCAAAGCCCATGGCAGATGGTGCTACAGAAGGTGAATGTGTTATCAGCAAGTCTGGACTGTGTGATGGTGCCAAGGGGCTCCATCAGTTCCACCCAGGTTTCTTGAGCTCTGCATCCTCGGAGTAAAGGCTTTTACTTTCTTCCACATTTTGAAAGGTTTATTAAACTTTTTCTTTGTGTTGGAGATTCAATTTCACAGTAAGTCTTCTGTATTTTTTTAAATGGAAAAGCTATTAAACCACTGACGGCATGTCCCTGTCTTCACTTGCTAAATAAAACACCGTTTCTACTTGCAGTAACATTGCCAGTAGAAGCATGGATAACTGAACCTCTCAGTACTGCTCTGGTTTTAGGGTAAAAATTCCCAGAGTTCCCTTTGACCTAGGGTGGTGTCTGAATTTCACATAATTTAAAAAAGACAATTGATTTGTTGTGTATTCTTATGTCCCCTGGCACCTCTTCACCTGAACAATTAGGGACAGGTGTGTAGAGTGGAATATGTGTATCATATTGATAGGACAAGATCTTTCAGGACTCTTGTTTGCCTCACAGGTTGTTACACTGAAAGAATTGCTCAGGGAGGGTGAGGGTTCACACAGCTTACCTGACACCCAGCTCCCTGCAGAAAGAACAGACCCTTGTTACTGCTTCCCTCAGCTCCTGCTGAGTCCTTTTTGCCAGCCCTGAAGTGGTCCAGGGAGTAGAGCCCCAGCAGAAACCTGCCTGGTAAATGTGTCATTGACTTCAGAGGCTGACGGGGCTCACAGCAAGGAGCCACACAAGGGCAGGGCTGGCACCTGGCATTGAAGGGCAGGTCAGTAACGCTTGGGCCAGCTGTAAGCTCAAATGGCAAATGCTCTTAAAACTCTGAGCTACGTGTGCAGAGAGCAGGGGCTTGGGACATGGAGACTGCTCCAAGTTAGGCATGTTTTCCTGGGGTTGGATGTGTGTATGCTTTCATCTCAAAATTTCATCTCTCTGAATTTGTACCTGCTGTGTGTCTGAACAAAATTCTAGCAATCAAACTGCCTTATTAACTACAACATGAGCTTTCAGGTAAGCATAAATCGATGTCTTAACTATCAAGTATGTTCTTAATATATGTTAAACAAAGCACCCGTCCCAAAGTAAACAGTGCATCTTTAATAGGTTTGGTATATAAAGGAAGCAGTTATCTCCAAGGAAATGCTATTCCTCTGCTCCCTGTTAAACTAACACTGAACTGCTATTCTTGCCCTGGATTGTCTCATCAGATACCAAACCTCTCTCAAGAGACACAAAATCTGCTTGGCTGTCCTCATCTGCCATCTGATGAGTTTGGAGCATTTCCTGAACTCCTTAGTTGTTGTGCGAGGATCTTGCAGCCTCCCCTGCGGGAGCCTTGTGAGCAAGCACGTGCCCTGACTGCGGGTGCTGAGCAGGCAGCCAGGCTGGGGATCTGCCACGGTTCCTGGGCCAGCTCGGGTGCTTGGCACACCCCTGCCCTCGTGCTGGTATATGGAGAGACACAGGCTCTGTCTCTGCATGTGTTTTCTCTCACTCTCCAGGCAATCTGCCTCACTTCTGTGGCAGCTGAAACTGTTTGGTGCCTGGTTGGGGTGTGAGGGGGTGTGCAGAATGTGTGTCTGAGCTGGGCCAGTACTGCCCCTGGCTCAGCAGAGACAGGCTAGTGCATGGCCTGATGAAAAGCCTCTGCTTCAGCTGGCACTTTACCTAATTGGAGTTTTTAGTGCAGTAGTAGCTGAGGAAACTCCAAAGTGTGGGAATCTCTCTGGCACACACAAAGCATCCAGTTCTGGAGGGTTAGAGCAAGAGAACCACCAGAATGAGGGTTCAGAAAACCACATCAGGGTGTCAGTGCTCACCTGAACTGCACCTGAGTACTGCTATTATGGCCAACTCAGGACTAATTTTGCTAATGCTAGACCAGACCCCTCTTCCTCTGGAAACTGACTTCCTTTTGCTTAAAAATCAACATCACCAATACTGGGGCTCTGATACCCCACCTAGAATAATCATTGGTATGGCCCCTAAATCTCTGTATTTTTCTCCTAGATAACACTCATGGTTTTCTCTCTTAATTGTTAATGTATTTGAACTTGTTTAATTCTCTAATACTCAGAGTGAGTTGATTGTCCTTGATCAATATAAGTGGAGTTTAAATGTTACGTGTAGTTTTGTGACTGACGTATTTTGATTTGAAATGTCAGCAATTGTTTCAAGCTACTTGAGATTAGAGGTTCAATTTAGAATAGTTTATTGATCAGAAAGCAACATTTTGATAGGTGGTTTGTGGGAGTTCCATGCTTTTGCAGTTTCACATGACTGCTCTTCATGGCTTTGGTAAAGCGTAATGGTGGTCTGAGTTTCACAAGAATCTTCCTTTCCCAGCTGGGAATGGGATTGATACACATCATCCCTGGATAGTACTTAATAAGACACTTTACTTCGGGCATGCTATAGATTGATTATTCAGCATTTAGTAATCTGAAAACAAGTTTTCATTAGCATGCATTGACCCAAATAGCTGCTACTATTTTTAGGCAAGCTACTCATATCACAACATTGATTTCTGCTCGCATCCAGTGTGCGCACTCATGGGCACTAGATTTTGGAAGATCTAGTGTGAAAACATTGAGATGCCTCAGGCTTTTATGGTGATATATAGTTTTAGATGGGGACCACCTAAAGGAAACCTACCATTAACTTCTTATGTATTTGTTTAGAAAAAAGAATCTCATATTTCTAATGATGTTCTATTCTTTTTACTGCCTTGTTCAACTCTGGTGGGATTTAGATTATTAAAAGAGTTCTCACAAGGGAAATTTTGTTAATCACGTTTTTTCAGCAATGGCATCCCAGGCTGACAAGTAAAAATATTGAAATAACCTCATATTTTGTACCTCTTCATAGTAGAGTTTATAAGATTTTCTCTTTAGAGCTGGAGTGATTAATTCACTTACACAGAGTTATTGAAGAGACAGAATTTCTACCTGGGAATCTAGCACAGTTGTGATGCTTTTGATGTGCTTTTTTAATGCTTTAATCTTTTATTTTTTCAAGCTAAGTGTACATAAATGAGAAGTATTGTCATAAACAGTGTACCCTAAAACCCCTGAATTCAAAAAAAGCTGTGAGAATCTAGTACTTTGCTGAGGGAAGGAGGAAGGTAAAAGTTAAATCAGATTTGCCTGTTCATTTCGTTACACACTTTAGTTCTGCACAGATTTGAGATTTTCAGTGAAGTTGTATTCAATATCATTAATTGCCGTCTTTTCTGTGTACTTTTACATTTTGTGGAATTTCCTGAGATGAACTGAACTATGGGAAATACCTTTAACTGAATCTACTTTTTCAGTATTAATCTAAAACTCAGAGATTATTAACGCATTGTAATCAATGCAGAAGTAGGCTATAGTGGCTTTAGAGACTTCCCTGAACTGAGAAATCAACCTGATTATTTTTTCCATTTTGAGCCATCGAGGCCATTTTATTTGAAATATTACTCTTCCTTTTAATTATTTGAGGCTTTTTGTTCTTCTCAGCACACTTTTATGTCTCCTAAATTCCTTGCTACGTCCTGTCATAGTGATCTTAATCTTTGGTTAGGGATTATGTCCCCTCTTCATGCCTGCACCAGTGTGTCTTGCTGGGATATTACAGCCATGCAATTTCTCTTTTACCAGGTAGGATTTTATCCTCCATTGTGTTTTTACGGTCTTGATGCTGAAGTTTTGACTATCATGGCCTCATCTTCCTCTGCCAAGTTTTGTTTTCCTGCTGCTCTTCACCTCCTTTTGTCAGTCTCCTTCTGCTGTTAAAGGGCAATTCCCTTATCACTCCCATGGAGTTCTCAGTGGACAGCACATGTAGAAATACAGAATCATAAGGGAAAAGACCTCCAAGATCACTGCATGCAACTGTTAACTCAGAACTGCCATGTTCACCATTAAACCATGGCCCCAAGTGCCCCATCTACACATCTTTTGAATATTTTCAGGATGGTGATTTCACTGGGCAGCCTGTTCCAGTGCTTGACGACTGTTTTCATGAAGAAATATCCAATCTCAACCTCTCCTGGTGCAACCTGAGATGATTTCCTCTCATCCTGTCACTTACTATGTGTGAGAAGAGACCGACCTGCATCTTGCAGCAGCCTCCTGTCACGCAGTTGTCGAGAGTGGTAAGGTCTCCCCCGAGCTTCTGTTTCTCCAGGCTAAACACCGCCAGCTCCTTCAGCCTTTTCTCATCAGACTTACGCTCTGGACCCTTCCCCAGCTTCATTGCCCTTCTCTGGACATGCTCCAGCACTGCCCTTTTTTTGCTGAGGAGCTCAAAACTGAGCCAAGTACTCGAGGTGTGGCCTCAGCAGTGCCGAGTGCAGGGGGACAATTACTGCCCTGCTCCTGCTGGCCACACTATTGCTGATACAAAACAGACTGCCATTGGCCTTCTTGGCCAAACAGTGTAACAGGTCGCTGGCCATTTCCTCTTGGATTATGAGGGCTTCATTCTGCTCCCCATCCTTATCTTCCACCTCAGCGGCTGCGCTCCCGTCGGGACCGCCTCGTTCGGCGGG
>VWZT01001389.1:195296-209264 GCA_013397055.1 Pachycephala philippinensis | reverse complement strand
CCCGCTGCCCAGCACGGCCAGACCGGGCTGCGAGGATCCCGCCGGGCTCGGGACAAAATTCACCTCATTGGGCTCTTTTCCCCACAGCGGCGGTAGCAGCAGCACTGGGGGGAGGCATACACTGGCGGATGAAGGAGATGGGATGCCAGCCTTGCGTGGCACGTCCCGGGGCCTGTTTTCTGAATTTATGCGCTGTTTCCCCAGCTCTTGACCACCCACACCTTAACCGTATCTCCATGCTGTTTCCCAGACAAGAGTGCAGAACAGAGATCGTTTCGAGGCCAATTTGAACTTTTGTAGTTCTTCACCAGGCACAAACCCCACCATGCCCCTCTGAAAAAGCTCTGTCTTCTTCCAGTGCTACAGCTGCTTTCCTGTAATCAAATCCCCAAGGGACCCAGATTTTTCCCTGATTAAACCTGGACAGAAGACACCAGGCTGGGTGAAAAAATGAATGTGTTTCATCATTATTTTTGTGCATCTTACTGTTACCTAAGCTGCTGTTGTATCTTTTTGCCAAAGGTGTTTTGGCGATTTCTAAAGGAATTAAAAAAAAAAAAAAAAAATTAAAAGGTCGGCACTGGGTCTGTGTGAGTGTTGCAGATATGTCTATACCTTAGGATCTCCTCTGTGCACACGGGCTCACAGCACCTGGAGGGGAGGGCAATACTCAGCCTGCTGATGGTGTTCAGCCTCACCTTTCCTCCTCCCTTGCAGTGCTCATCCAAATCTGCCCCTGAAGACCCTGGCCTCAGCTACTATTAAGTAATGGCAAGCAAAAGCCTGTTAGGAAGAGCAGGGATTTGAGTATTCCTATGTCATCCTGGAAAAAATGCTTGATCTTAAAGCTTGTGTTTGAACTGGTTTCACAGGTTAGTGCACTTCTTTGTTTTTTCCCCTTTGAGTCCCTCCTTTCTTAGTTGAAATAATCAGAGTTTTAATGTAAAATATTATATAAGTATAATAACATAGCATTTGCTAAAACAATAAAAGGATCCAGCCATGAAGGCTTTGCTCTCACAACTGCTAATTAACTGAAATGGATTATGCCATTTTGCAATGACTGCAGCTTTCACCAGGGCTGCTCTGGCGGTGTGGCTCAGCCCTCTGTCTGACCTGTCTGGATGTTCTTTCTTTCAAGAATTTTATAGACTTGGGGACACAACTGAGATATTACTGGGGAAAATATTGTTTTCATATTGGTTGTTTTTACTCTAAGTGTTGGCACATTCTGTCCCTCCAAATCTCAGTGATTAAATGAGGAGGCTTTTGACCCCGGAGATGACAAGTAAATTCACTTGATTTGCCAAACTAGAAATGAAGTGTCTTGTGATGAGGGAGTGGTGATGATTTTTTTCTGCCTCACCCTTGTTCTTCCTCTGCACCCATCCCACTTCTCCACTCTCATATGTGGCAGAGCCACTTCGGTCCCTTGATCAGTGACCCTAAATTTCAACATACATGACTGCAGGGGCACTGTGTTTGGGTTTGCACGCCTAGCCCCAAACCTCAGCAGCCTGGGGGTCACCAGGTGATTTTAAGACTTGCTCCTTCCTAGAGGGACAGGGCTTGAAATTGCTTCTCTTTTCACTCCATGGTCCTGAGAGTCTGCAGTGTCAAGTCCAGAGAAGGGGAAACATCAGCTTGTTTCCGCCAAACGACCAAACTGAGATGTTCACTCAGGGTCACTGCTGATGAAAGGCAGAGCTGAGCTGCCCTGGAATGGCGAGCTCCTTTGGTACCTGCTCCCCTTTGGCCACACCCTTTGCTCTGTCAGCTCCCCTGTAGAGGGAATAAGGCAGAAGACCCCCTCCAGGCACTGTGCTTGCCCTTCAGAAACCCCCGAGGAGGAGGCAAAAGGACAGGAACCGGTCACCCGGGACTGGCCTGCCCCCTTTCCAAAGAAATGCAGCTTGACTTCCAGCTGACCTTCAGGCTTTTACAAGCTAAAAGAGAGAGAGTTACAGAATTGTTAACAGCTATTTTATTGCACTTACAGATTGTGTGAGTTGCGTTTTATTGGAACGCAGCACTTGGCAGGTTCTGAGTTTGGCTGCAAGGGGAAGTTGAAGGGCTGTGGTTACTCCAACACGTTAACCCCCTGCTTCCAGCATCTCCTGCTGTGCTGAGCTAAGCCAAATGCTTGGGTACAGCTGCAACCTGTTTCTTTACAGAGGTGCCATGCCAAAAAACAGTGATGTGAAGCTAATAGTTTCTGACCATGAGAGAATATACCAGGAGGTTGAGGGTATCTAGAGACACAGGAATAGCTTTTGATCAAAGCGCCATTTACTAAGGCTATGGATTATTGCTCAGCTTTGAGGAAAGGTGATGCTAGGTTGGACCTTCCAGGGTCAGGCTCCAAAGCTACTTTCTTCCAAATGCTTTTTTTTCAATAAGAGCTCTACTCATAGCAACACCACCTAAGAAAGAAAATCTCTCCTTCCTTTGGCATAATTTTGCAATCAGGTTTATTTAATTTTTTTAAATCGATGCTTACAGTGATAATTCACACAATACTGCCTTTTACAGTGGCAAAGGGCCTGTGCCAAAAACATTCTGAGCATTGAGAACTTGAATTGTTAGAATTGCTTAGAACCTAGAACTTGGAAGCAGAGTGTAGCAGTGCTCAGCCTCTGCTGGGGAGGCCCTGGCTCCTGATGGCACTTGCTGGAGGTGCATTCCCAGTGCAAAGCTGGTGAGAGAGGGGGACTGCAGGCTGTGACTCCCAGAGACACTTTCACAGGGTGCTTCTATTCATGGGGGAGAGCAGTTACGTGGAGATTCCTTGTTTCTTGAAGGAAGGTTAATAGGTGCTTTTGAAAGTGTTTTTGATTAATATCCGTACTGGGTATAAAGCAAGATATTCCCCTCGGACCTTGCCAGTCAGCTTTGTTTTCCTGGACGCATCTTCTCAGTTAGCACAGCTTGTTGCTCCAGGACACCAGCTCTCCTCTGCATTTCTGCGTAAGCGTCCCTTGCTTCTTATAGGGTTGCATAAGTTCATTTTATTTCTGGCCTTTGCAATTTGGGACGCAGACAATTTGGACAAGAGAATGGGAATGCTGTGACTGCCCGTTCTCTTTGCTCTGCCCTCTGCCCTGATTTGTCATCTTTCTGTCATCACAAAGGAAAAGGCCCTGGCAGCTCCCACAAGATGTGGGATTTTCTAGTCCTGGGGTATACTGAAGAGACAACGAATTCCATTGACCAGCCCAGCTTGGCAGCATAAACAGAGTGTTGCAATGAGATGATTAAGAACCTAATTGATTGCTCTTAATGTGAGAACTGAGACTTGGCTCCTGTATATTTGACTTCCCAAATATTCTTGGACACAGGCTGGTTTCTCTGCCAAAATCCCTCCTCTGTACCACAAACCCATATGTCACATTAAGAATACATTTCCCTGGGTGTGACCTGGGTGGAGATCCTGTCCCTTACTTTCTCATTCACGGGTCAAATGTAGCCCTGCAGCTGAAAGGGTCACAATGTCCTCTGTGGGTTTGGGTTGTGCCAACAGTTGATCAGTGCTCAGGCTGGTGAAAACTCACATAGATTTGGGAGAAATTATGGGAATGGCCCTCATAATTTTAGTTGAGAATAGGAAATAATTGCTTCTGAGTCCCAAAAAATATTTGGAGCATTTCAGAAATTAGGAAATAACCCTTACACTTCACAGCCAGTATGTCATAAAACAAGATGGACTGACAGCCACTAGAAGTACCGAGAGAAGAAAGCGAAAACTAGGTATCTTAGCTTGATTATTAATCAGTTTGAACCTCTATCTGCAACAATTTAGCATATTAAGTGAATTAGCTTGTCTAAAATTCCCTCTATCATTTGCATGCATCTAAGTCAAGAATTTTGGCATAGGTTTTCTAACCTAGGCATGCTGATCCCCCCATGCCTACACTGCTTTATCTAAGTTACCCATCAGTGACAACTCTACAAACTTGCTTCCCTTTCCTGTCACACCCCCACTCCCCAGCAATCCCTGCCTCTGAGGGCTCAGCCTTTCCCAGGTCCTGCAGTTGAGGTACCATGGTGCAGATGCCCACTGCCAAATGTTACAAGTTTTTGGAAAAAAAAAAGCAAACTCCAAAGTGTTTCTGGAGATGTCAAAAAACATGTAGGCTTGCAGAAATCTCTTGACTTATACACATAGGAACTCTTCTTTCAATGTTGAGAGGAGACACCAACTTGAGTTATTTATTTCTGATTCTTTAGAAAAGAATTTAAGGCATCAACTGATAAACTTTGGAAATTGCCCTGTTTTGGTAGCCACCTGTCCACATTTGGGCTAGGGAAGTATACCCTTGATGTTAACCCAGCCCTTCTGAGACTGGAGGAACTTGGTGGCCTGCAGTATATTAAAACCTAAGCTGTCTGGAGAATCGACTGTAAAAAAATAGGGGGACATAGTTACCATCTCTTTCGTAATGTTCAACACAGAAAGAACCAACCTCATTATGTTTCCAGAGATATTGAAGATAAAGGGTAGGAAAAATATCTAAAATAACACAGCTGAAAACTTTTACCTGACTCCTTTTGAATATAACGGTTTTTGATGCCTAACACACATACCAACAGCTCCCAAAGCCAATGGTATCTATGCACACTGAGGAAAAACCAGGTCTCTCAAATGTTGGATTTCTCTTACATAATGCAGGTGCCTACTTAGAGGAGACACCCGCTCACCTAGGTGAATCTTGGCTCTCCTTCTGACAAGGCAAGTGTAATGAAAAGAGCTGATGTCTAGAATTGGTGCAGCCAGCCCCATTTCTGTTGTTGTGAGACAAGCTGCACTGGCAGCCAGAAGCAATGCCCTTGCTCAGAAGCTAATGAAGGGGATTTGTTGTGACTCTAATGCTGCTCCTCCTCCTCACCTGCTTTAGGAGTCTTTCTCATTTAGCCTTTCCAGATCATGAGAAAACTGGTCTGACTGAGATGAATTTATAGGGAATCCCAGCACAGCCACATAATCCCTCCAGCCAGAGCCATCTGCTGCTGCTTCCCCAGCTACATCAGTTTAATGAGAAGTAGCATCTCTGCCCTCTTTTTGCAACCTACTAAGAGAGCAGGAGGCAGCTGGCTGGGAAAGAGCCTGTGAACCCCCAGCCCCAGCATCTGTGAGTGAATAGGGGGTAACAAGGGAGAATTTCACATGGCTAGCAGCTGGGCTGGGACACAGCCTGAGAGGCAGGAATGATGGAACACTGCTGATGGAACCCAGACATACCCTGACCTGTGAGGGCCAGGCCCATGTGGTCACCACAGACAGGCCATGTTTCAGCCTGGATCCTGGGCTGGGCTGCCAAGGACTGAGCTCCACATTTTTCTTCTGGTGAGGGTGAGGAGAACAGCACCCTCCAGTGTGGAGAAATAGTTCTGGGGAAATCTCTGCGGAAGCAGACTGCAAGAGCTGGGTGAGGAAAAGTCAGGTGGAGAAAGGATCATCGTTCCGCAGGGCCAGATAGAGTGGTCGCAGAGGCCTGAAAATGCAAAAGCTGGGAAGCTGAAGCTTTGCAGCAACATTGCTAATGAGAGAGGGAATGCTGTTGTGCAAAGAGAAGTCAGTCACTTTTTCCTTACTAGGAAAGGTTGACTAGATCCTTGCCCAAACACGAAGTGGGGACTGGACACCATCAGTGCAGAAGGAAACACCACACACCTCCACTGCTGCGTGATCCCTGGCTGTTGCGCTAGAGAAGAGGAGAAGGCTTTCCCAGGAATTACTGGCTCTGTCAGCGAGGATGACAGGGAAAGAAGGAGCACTATGGCTGCACATGTTCCTGCAGGCTTCTGCAGTAGGAAAATCAGGTGGACCAGGCAGCCTTTCAGCATCCAGCAATGTCATCCAGAGCACAGAGCGTGACGAGCGGTCACGGAGGGCTATAATCATCTGCACATCTGCTGGGAAAGGATGAGTGGGATGCAGACTGGCGAGAAATTCCAGCACTTGTTGCCATAATGAGTTTCATAAATATGTGTCTATTCCTACCTATATGAATGAGATGGAAAATGATTTTTTTCACCTTCTTTATATATATAAAAAGTAATTTAAAAAGGTAAATTCTAGGTTTGAGTCTAACCAGTAAAACAAAACTGGTTGACTATGAAGATAAAAGGTTATGTATTTACCGTTCAGGAATACAAAGTGAGAGAAGAGCAAACTATAGACAAAAGTCTTGAGTAAAATCAGAATTAGTAGGTAATTTCAGGGACGAAGCCTGAAGGAAAAGAAAGTTAAGCAGAACTGGTAATTCCTTTAAATAGTAATTTATGTACAAGTCCCAAGAATGCCAAAAAAAGTTGTTCCAGCAACAATAGGCCAAAGAAAGAAAAAGCAATAAGAGGTGATACTGGCTACAATGCGATCTCTTCTTTCACAAGGTAGGAGTGTACAGAAAGTGAAAAGCATTTTTTCTGAAAAACCATGGGATGAAACTCTTTAGTGAAAAGAACATCTGTGCACAGAGGAGAGCCCACGGCAGGAACACGGCTGGGGAGCAGCTGCTGGGGAGCAGACCTTTGGAAGGTGTCTGAGAGTTCATCTGGGTCTCACAAGCTGAAAGTGGTACTGGCAGTGTATCTGTCAGACACATCTTGTCTGATGCCAGCTTTCCCAAACTCCCTTCCTAGCCAGCTGTTACCTCCTGCACTGAAATTTGGACTGCCTTAGCTGGTCCTCTGGAGTAGCCTCAAAATTTGTAACAGGGAGATTAACTTCTTCATTTTGGTGATCAGTTCAGGATGTGCCTCAGTGTGTTGCTGCTGCAGAAAAACAGCAAATTCAGAGGTGTATGCTATGTTCCAGTCTGCAAAATCAGGCAAGGACAGTCTGAGGTGTAGTGTGGAGTCTGTATTTGTAGACTGCACTTTGGAAAGAATCTGGAGGAGAACAAGGACAATGATCTCAAAAACATGATGTGACAGAGAGGGTTGAAAAAATGGGTATCTTAGCCTCGGGCAGCCTAAGGGTGAAAGAGGGGAATATGCAATATGCAAATCTTCAAATATGTAGAGGGCTGTTGCAAGAACCATACGTTTTTCTGTGTCCTTGGCAGGTAGGACAAGGAATAAGCAGCTCTGACTGCACTATGTTGGTTTTTTTTTAGTCAACTGTTACTTTTATTTTTCTTTGGTTCTGAAGTGATTATGTATGCCATGATATTTGTAGTTGCTTGCAGCTCTTTCCTTGTCATTTCTGGATGATTATACATGAACTTTCAACATCTGTAGAACTTGATGACTTCAAGTTTGGATGCTAAACAAGTCTCACACATTATTTTATGTACTGGAGCAAGAGCCTAGCATGGGGTAGGGCAGCACTTTGCGTAATTGAATATTTCTGCAGATCTATTGAGAAATATGGTTAATTTCTGTTCCTTTCATCTATTTTTAATGGGTCAAACAGGATGGTCTCTGACAATTTCTACAGGGATATGCCTAGTATTTCCTAAAGATTTTTCTGTAAGGGCACTGTTCAAGGGAAAGCCAGGCAAAGAGAAGGTCTTTTGTGTGGAGGTTGACTGGACCCCTTCAGTGGAGCACTGTCCACAGGACACTGCTTTCTGCTGAGGGAAAACCATCTGTTGCAGTAAGTGTGGTTTTTTCCAGTGGGGATACTTGAATGAGTGTTAACTGCTGGGTGTGCAAATTCACCAACTCGTTCTGTCTGTAGGTGCTGCACGGCTTTTACTGACAACTTGCTCTGCTTCCCACGTCCACCACGTTCAGACCTGGTTTGTAACCATCACCCTGTGGTAATATATGAGTGTTTCTCTGGCAAATGGGAACTTAGCGCCATTAAATTCCCCTGAAGGATCCCAGTCTTAATCATTGAGTTTGGAGGAAATAAGAAGCTCGTGAATGAGTTATTCTGCTTTCTGAATCATCTGTAGGATTGTTTTTGGTAATGCTCCAGTGAAGTTTAATATTGTGATAAGAGCCATGGGGGCTGATGACAGAATGATGTGTTTCCCAATCTATAGAGAATCAATTAACATTTATTTCTCTTGCTTCAGAATTGGCATGTGCATTTCTATTCAGGATCATCACCTGTACCACAGTTGAGAAAATGCAGGTCTTTTAATCAAATAGCATGAGAATTAATCATTTTTGCTGACTGTTTTTAATACCGGGCTTTAGGGATCTTGTAGAAGAAACATGCTTTATAAGCTGAAGGTATCTCCTGACACACTATCTGCCAGACCCTGCTGGTTGATGGTGGTAAGTCATTGCATACCACCACATTTTTAAGCAATCTGTGTGAGGGAGTCTGAGGCAGCTGTGTAGTTTTAAGGATTAAGGTAAGACCCTGGCTCAGTTTCCATTTTCAGATTTCTGACAACCCCTTCTTTCAACACAAATGAAGTAAATCTCTGACACAAACGTAGTGAGGACTGCTCCAGATGTGCCAGCAAAGAGGGAAGCAGCATGCCTTCTCAAAAAGCCACGTCATTTGCGCTTTCCCAATTATGTCATTGAAATCAGAAAGGAAAAACTCAGTCAACCACGGTGAGGTATTCCTCACCCAAGTGTTCCTGCAGGACAGTCAGGGATGAAGTATGCCATGGGGAGAATTGTTTTCTGGGCACAGTGAAAAATTCTGAGCTTGGCATGCTGGAAATAATGATCTGTTTCTGGAGCAAAGTACTAGATTTTAGGAATGAAAGTATGAGTGTGGTTGCAGATTTGCCAAGATGGATGTAGAGAGGCCCTCTCAGCTGGGAGAGAGATCCTGACAGCACTGTCCTACACAGTGTCCCTGCAGGCTTCTGTCCTCCTGCCAAACATCTGCTCCTCGAATTTCAGGTGCACCTCATCTCTGTGCTCCCCCTGTACCTGCTCCTTGTCCCCAGTTTTTCCAAGCACCTCCTCAGTGCCAGCTGGGCTCCTAGGCTTGTCAAGTTGCAAACCAGTAGAGGGGACAGTGAGGACAATTTTTCACACGTGGGTGTTTGGCAGTGCCCGTGCCTGTCAGTCAGCATGTCCTTAGCCTTCATTACCACATCTCTTTTTCCTGGCACATCACCCCTTATTCCCTCAGCAGAGTGCCAGGACCAGCTTTTCCCACCGTGGGGTTTGTGCTCACATCCGCTCACTGCTCTTCACTCGGGTGGCTCATTTCTCATCCTTCTTCCCTGCTAGCTTTTTGGACTCCTCTCCATTTTGGCCAGTTTTCATTCCACTTCACTTTGTTCAACAGCTCAGCTCTTCTTGCTGTTGCTGATTTCTATCTTCATGTGTAAATACAGCAAAAAAAAAGGTATGAGTGATGGGTAAAGGGAGGTTCAGTTTTTGGGGAGAGGCTTGAAGAGCATGTTGGTAGGTATGATCTTGAGCAACTTTGGTTCTGATCATATGTGAAGAGCAGAGAAATACATGGGTGCCCAGCAGCTCAATGAAGCTGGTGGGTAGTTATTCTCAGCTCCTTGCCATTTGGACGGGCAGAGAAATCCTGCACCAGGCTCCTCAGACCTGAATCAAGTGTTACCTCCTGCTGCTGGAAATGGAAGTGTTTCAGTTGGCATTTGTGTCATGAATTAGCCAAAGTTGTTTTAAGCTGAGGGTTTCGGGAAAGGCAAAGAGATTGGGTCAAATGAAATGGTCCTGGCTGGGCATAGCACAGGGGCAGAGTTGCTGCCAATGTCCCCCTCTGCCAGCCCTGCTCTGAAAACAGCATCTCACAGGGCAGGTATCTTCCTTTGGCACAGAGGTTGAGTCCAGTTTTATTCATGGGAATGCAATTCAGATGAATATTACCTGTATTTATTTAGAAATGCATGTATGTAGGGTTAACAACAGGGATACTAATTAATGCAGATTGTTGTGCCTGATTTCTATCATGCTAATAGCCATTCAGTTGCTAAGTGTTCAGCAGCAGTTTCCCTTAACTTGGCTGCTGATACCAGCCCTTATGTTACCCCCATGGTTAGAATGAGATGCACTTAAAATCTGCCCTTAGGAGGGAAAAGGACATTCTATGCTTTATCAATCTTCCTGCCAGGCTCTCCACGCAGACCTAAAGAGACACGCTTAATATTAGTCTGAATGTGACTTTAGAGAGATTGATAGAATTTTGTTTCGTTAGGACTCAATAGTGAAGATAAAAGTGAAGACTAAGTTATGATTGAATTGATTAAAAAAGGAGGTGGTCATAGACGTGCTGCTGGGAGAGGGGGGTGTGCCAGACAGGGCTGCAGCAGCCACAGGCAGCATTGCCCTGGCATGAGCATCAAAGGCAACAAAGACAGGACAAAGCAGTCAGCCAGCCTGTTCACAGTCTATGGCAGACTGGTTTATTTGCTGAAGGCCATGATTTAGTCTCTTCATTGCTTTTGGTACATTGGAACTTCATCTCTGAAGCTCCATTCGGAGGCAACATTCACTACCTCCTTTTTTAACTTCTTTCTGTCAAAGTGAAGAAAAGAAATTCCTCCCTAAACATGTGACAGCACTGAACACAAAAAAGTAGAAGAGCAGCATGTTGGAGGTATGGCAGAGGAAGAGGATGGCAGCCTGGCAGAGGCAGCACCAGTTCTGTTCTGTAGTGCAGAGGTGTGAATCTGGGCAGCCAAGGCTTGGGGCTGGCTGCCCAGGCCCTCTGGCTCTGGGGCTCTGGGCAGCACTCTCCTGCTCCCCACCTCCAGTGTGTCTAACTCTCATGTTTCACTACTGCCTTGCAACCAGTGGGGAAGGCCTTGGTTTAATATCCCACTCTGCTATAGAATACTCTGTTACAAAAGGTGTTCTGAGAATAATCAGGACTGCTTTCTCACTCTGAGGCTTCTCAGTTTTGTTTTAGTCCTGTGTAACTGTAATGTCTTGCACTCATGGTTATGAAAACATAGGGGCCGCATTTCTTCCCCCTTCCAGGACTCTCAGCTCTCTGAACTCAGCCCCCTGCCCCCTCACTGCCTCTGAGGGCTGGACAGGAGGAATCTGAATTTCTGTTGCACTCGGTATCACTTTCTGCCAACACTGCTCTCTCCACCCATCCTTTCCTCTGCCTGATCTGCCTTTGATCTCACACTGCTCCTATGGATGAACCCTTGTGGCTTCTTGAGGTGTTACTGGCAACAAGCTGTGTATCCTCCTCCTCTGCCTGAGATTATCCTCTCAGTCAGAGGGTGCTCAAACCTGTTCCTTGGGTGCTCCAGTGACAGGCTGCAGATGATAGGGATGGGTGATCCCACCTGCAGTCCCTGTCACAAGGGTGGGAGTCCCTCAAGGAGGGCTGGTAAAAAGCTGAGGGTTATCACTACCTTCACCTTCCCTGATTAAACCCGCTAGAGGTGGTGGACTTGTGTCTTCAGATGCTGCCCTGCCTGGCTTCCTGGATATTGAATGACTCCAGCTTCTTACATATTTTCCAAAGCTCACTGCAGCTCCCCATGCCCTGTTATTTGTCCTTTTTACAACTATTCTGACTCACAGTTATCACAATTACAAGCTGTCTCTGATGTACTTACTGATCCTGCCCTAGAGCCAGGGCAGGGAAGTCTCCACACTCTCCCTTTGGAGCACACCATCCCATGCTGCTAGAATTTAAGTGAGTCCACAGCCTTTATTGACTTAGCTCTTCATGTCCCCTCTCACAAATACTTTTGTCCCTTCTCCTTTTCTTGGTAAAGCGAGAATTAAGGTTTTGTTCTTATTGCACATCTGTGCTTAGATGTCCTGCTGCCTTCTATTTCAAACAGCAGCTTTCTGGGGCTGAACTATTAAAATCTTATCAAGATACAGATCCATCTTCTTGAAACTGCTGGTCCTTGCTCTGAGATCTAGCTCCGCCTTCAGTTTTTTCTACTGCATTTGCAAATGTCTGTCAGAACTGGAGTTTGATATAATCTGGCAGAGTGCTGCCTATTTAAGTAGCTGAGACTCCAGTCTGTTACAATGTGTATAGGCTTTCCTGACTTGCATTGACTGCCTGGGCTCTGGGATTTGGCTCTGAAATATGCGACTCAGAAAACAGAGCTTGAGCAATAAATATTGACTAATACAAAGTAATGTATCTCTGGAGAGTTTCTTTATCTGCATCAAAAGCTTTCAGAGTTGCTGTTGTGAAGGGGCTGCTGACAATAGATTTGTAGGAGTGGAGAACAGCCTCACATAGCCCTCAGGCCCTGCAGAGCACCCAGGGTTTGACTGCTGGGTGTAATCCTCCAAGGGACTGGCATTTGTGTTCAGACTCGTGGACAGTCTGTCTTGCATGTGCAAATACGAGCCTGAGACTCTTGCTTAGGCAATAGGCTCATTCAAAAGAGGCTCTGGTTTCACTGGCAAACATGACTGTTTTGCTACATTTCCTATATCCAAACTACAGCTTTCGGTAAGAAATATTACTTGAACTGTATGTTCTGTCCTGCTGAAGTGATGCTCAATTTCCAGGGTTTTTTGGCCATGTCCAGTGTCTGTTCTCCCCCACGCGCACATTATGCTGTGACAGGACATAACTAATGGGTTCTCATGCTTGGGATATAAAGCAAATTCCTAGTATTTGCCATACCTTATCTCTAGAGACCTGATAACTCAGATCTGATAGGTGGTGCTTGACTTTTTAGGTACCGTTTATAAATTCTGACATGTAACACCTTTACATGGATGTTTCAGAAGGTGATGGCTGAATACTGGATGTTAACTCCTGTGTGCAGGATGTGGCTGGGGGTAGATGCTGATGTGAGCCCCGGTGTACGCACTCTGCTCTTACTCTTCTGGCGATGGGATTACTCATCGCTACGCCTGCAGCAGGCGCGTTCTCCCCTACCTCCACCCAGCGACCTTTCGCCCTGACCTAGCAGGGGACAGGTTCCTCGCTGCGGGAGAGGCCCCGGCTGTCCCTGCTAGGGCCGGCTCTGCCGGCAGAGGGCAAGAGGTGCCCGCGCTGAGCCGCCCCGGCCGGGGGAGCGCTCCCGGGAGCGCCTCCTGCCCGNCGTCTCTCCCCGCCGGGGCTCTCCCCCCGTGCGATTCTCCCCGCCGGGGCTCTCCCCCCGTGCGTCTCTCCCCGCCGGGGCTCTCCCCCCGTGCGATTCTCCCCGCCGGGGCTCTCCCCCCGTGCGTCTCTCCCCGCCGGGGCTCTCCCCCCGTGCGATTCTCCCCGCCGGGGCTCTCCCCCCGTGCGTCTCTCCCCGCCGGGGCTCTCCCCCCGTGCGATTCTCCCCGCCGGGGCTCTCCCCCCGTGCGTCTCTCCCCGCCGGGGCTCTCCCCCCGTGCGATTCTCCCCGCCGGGGCTCTCCCCCCGTGCGTCTCTCCCCGCCGGGGCTCTCCCCCCGTGCGATTCTCCCCGCCGGGGCTCTCCCCCCGTGCGTCTCTCCCCGCCGGGGCTCTCCCCCCGTGCGATTCTCCCCGCCGGGGCTCTCCCCCCGTGCGTCTCTCCCCGCCGGGGCTCTCCCCCCGTGCGATTCTCCCCGCCGGGGCTCTCCCCCCGTGCGGCTCTCCCCGCCGGGGCTCTCCCCCCGTGTAGCTCTCACCCCGTGCCGGCCCCAGCTGCCTCAATCTCAAGGAGGGTTCAAAAAGCCCGCCCCGGTGTTGGTGGCTCCCTGACGGCCGGCGGCCGAGGCTGCGAGGGAGCTCTGTGCCTAAGGAATCCAAGGAGAAGGCGCAGCTGAGTGTGTCCAGTGCAGACCCGTCGCCTCAAGCCGGTGTGAGCTCTGCTCCCGATGTCGGCTGGGCACAGGGTTAGAGACACCTGCACCGTGCCCCGGCAGAGCCGCAGGGCAGGTGGAGCTCCGCGCCAGCATCCCCTCTGTCCTCCCGGGGAGTCGCACCCCGACTGCGGGGAGCTGCGGGGAAGAGGCTGCGGTGGCAGAGAGGGTGTCTGCAGGGAAGGGCTGAAGGTTAAGGGGTTGGTTGGGGATGAGCTTGTCCTGCCATGGGACAGGACGACGTTTGGCCCTGGCCGAGGGATTTGGCGCTGAGCGTGAGACTTTCAGCGCACAACGACGATAAACACACCGAGAA
>VWZT01001389.1:0-189526 GCA_013397055.1 Pachycephala philippinensis | reverse complement strand
CTGCGGGCTCTGGGGGCTGCGGTCTGGGGTCTGGCCGCCCGGGGAGCGCCCTCCCGGGGCAGAGGCGACCCGCTGGCTGCCGGTAATCGTCGTGCTCCGGGGAGGAGGGTAAAGGATAGTTAGCGTGGTGGTGTTGTGCGATGGTATTTATTTATTTTGGAAGGAAGGCTGTAATTAACCCTAAATAACAGCCTTGCAGCGTGCAGGGGGGAGCCTGCTGGCCCCATCAAAGCGGACAGAACAGGGAGTGACTGAGTGATGTGAAGTCGCAGATACTGAAACTATGTGCCTGATAATGATATAATTAGGGGATCACAGACTTCTGGCTGCTGTTGACTTCAAAAGCTTTAAGAGAAGCCTGCAGTCTCTCCTGTAGCCATCTTGACTAAAAGCAGACATTTTTCTTTAATAGCTACATACAGTAACAAGAAAGAGGAGGGAACAGAAGGGCATTGTTCACTGTTTCAAAATACTAAATACCCTTTCTGGCCTTTTGCATAGCACAGGAAGAAACTTTATGAATTGACAGAAATACAGTTTTAATACAGTAATACAAAGTCCATTCTGTTTCACTGAAAACGTGGCTTTAATTAAAAAGTAGTTGAATTAACCTGATGACTAGCCTGTCAGATTTTGTTTATAAGATTGTCTTAGGGCAATAAAATGTAGATTTTTGAACGTGATTATATAAGCAGTTAAAATGAAAGTATGTGTATTGTTTCACTTTATTCCCGTGCTTTGCTGAAACTCATGAACGAGCTGTCAGTTCTGGTACTGTGCCATGTTTGCATCTTACTTTTAACCCTCATACAGTGCAAAAATTGTGAAAACTATTTTTTTTCAGAGGGGGTGGGGAGAGACCTTATGTAGAATGCTTAGAAAATGATTGAGTCTTTTTTTCTGTAACATGCTGGATGACAGTGAGTGTGAATTCATGAAAAATTAGGTTACTTGGTCTGAAAGCCCAAGGGAATTGGACTGGAGACAGTGAGACACTCCATCATTTGGCTTCTATTAAGCAGAGTTATTAAAGAGCAGCGGGAACTTCAAGGCCTGGAGCCTGCAGTAGCATTTTGCGGAAAGTATTAAGGTAGCCCGACGAGGGGAAGCTAACTTGTTTGGGACGATTTTTAACATCTTGCAGAACAGTTTTTTTAGGTATAGGTGGCAGGTAACATCGTAAGAAGGGATGGCAGCAGGGAAGCCTGTAGATTGATTTTTGAAGTGTAGACTGTAGAAGAAAAACATCGACTTTGAAAGCCTTGGTGCTACTGTAGTGGCAAGAACAGTAGGCACACCAGAAGTAGTTTTAAGTCCGTTCTTCCAAGGTTTTCTCCAAAATCTGGCTTCCTCTTAAACCTTGGCTCGATGGCACATTGAATTATGTTTGAGTTGCAACTTGCCTAGAAAGAGTACGTTTTCACTACAGCACAGGACATGTTTAATTCATACCAGAGCAGTCTGGAGAGCACAAAGTGAAGAATTTTATGAAGGGAACTTTTTTATCACTTCCTTCAGAAATTTTTGAGGTTTCCTGAGATTTTTCATAGAGCCGGTAGAGGATTTTCAATCTAAGTGTTTCCTCTTTTCTACTGCATGCTGGATTGCATGTGAAATTGGGGACAGACAAGGGGGAGCCGTTAGCCTTGCAGTTTCACTCCATTAAAAAACTTTACATTTGAGTTGAGAGTCATTGTCTCTGATGAGCAGAATAATTATAAACTGGAACTTTTTTGTTTTATAATACTGATAAAAAAGCCTTTTTGCATGAATAACTAGTTAAAGAATTTCTCTTTCTGGAGAAATTACAAGTAGTTGCTCAGTTTCACACAGTAAAACCTTCCTGACTGAGAGACTTAGATGGTAATGGTTCTAGCTAATAGCTTTATAAGGTGTTAGTCAAACCTTTTAAATTTTGGCGCAGTATTGAGAGGTAATAAACAATTCAGCAGTTCCGATTTTTTTTTTTTTCATTTGCCACATAAATATTTAAACCCGATATTTTTGTTGTGTACTTAAGCCCAGTTAAAAGAAATGTTACTTTTATAAAAATAGAATGCTGTTCCTGGAGTAATGTTTAAAACATAGATGTGACTTTCTTCTAGGACTGAAAGTGTGTGTTGCTTTTAGAACTGGTATTTCACTTTAAATGTGGTTAAATGGAACTGCTGACAGCGAGTGGAAGTAGCAATAAAATGGTCTTGTTAGTTATTTACCTTGGAAAAAAAAGCCACTGTGACCTTCCTTCCCCACCAAGCCCTCCCCCAGTCCTTGTTTTAGTGAAATGCTCTTGCTTTAATTCAAAGGACTATAGTACTAGTCATTAAAGCAAGTGCCCCAAGGCAAGGGATTAAGGTTACAACGAGGTAGGCACTGTACAGTGATGGGAAAGAAACAACCCCAGCTCTTGTGGATCTACAGTCTAGCGAAGTACCTGAAAACTGGCACCGAGTTTGGTTGTGTGATGCTTGTGGCTGATAAGGATATATGGTGAGATGTCCTCAGCGGACCAAATTCTTACCTTTCTTGCACAATTTTTGTTTTTTAGGTGAAATCAGATGCTACTGTGATGCTGCACACTGTGTTGGAACCGGCTATATGTGCAAATCTGAGCTTAGCGCCTGCTTCTCCAGACTGCTCGATCCTCAGAATACACATTCCCCACTAACTCATGGCTGCTTGGACTCTATTGCAAGCACAGCTGAGATCTGCCAAGCCAAACAAGCACAAAACCACTCTGGCACCCCCACCATGTCCACATTGGAATGCTGTCATGAAGATATGTGCAATTACAGAGGACTACATGATGTTTTGTCTCCTTCCAGGGGCGATGCTTCAGGTAGGGCAATAAAGCTTCAGTGAAACCCCTCTTCTGGCCATGAGGCCAGCAACAGTCAAAACCCTGTGCATCTGCTGTTGTTAATTTAGTTAGTGTAAGTAGAGACACCAGAGGGAGAAGAGGGTGGCTGGATGCAGGGGAACATCTCAGCCAATTAGCTTTTTTGTGTGCATTAATATTGGAAGTCTCTCTTGCCATCTTGACATGGCTTCTGAGAATCAGTGGTGGTGGTGTTCCTAGTTAAACTGGCTATTGGGATAAGAAATTCCCTGTTATAAGCAGACTTAGAAACTCTTTCTTTTTTTTCTTTACAGGGGTATTTTCTGTATATACTGCAGAGTGTAGCAGTTGCTCCTTAAACTTGTCAGTGTGGGATTTAAGGGAGTTGCTTATATGTAAAACCTGAAATAAGCTCCACATTTTTCCCCTTTGCAGGACAAGGGAGCAGATATCAACATGACAGCAGCAGGAATCTCATCACCAAGGTGCAGGAATTGACTTCTTCGAAAGAGTTATGGTTCAGGGCAGCTGTAATTGCTGTTCCTATAGCTGGTGGGCTAATCTTGGTGCTCCTTATCATGCTGGCCTTGAGGATGCTCAGGAGTGAAAACAAGAGACTGCAAGATCAGCGACAGCAAATGCTCTCTCGTTTGCACTATAGCTTTCATGGACATCATTCGAAAAAAGGGCAGGTGGCAAAATTGGACTTGGAATGCATGGTGCCTGTGACTGGTCACGAGAACTGCTGCATGACCTGTGATAAAATGAGACATTCAGACCTCAGCAATGATAAAATTCTTTCACTGGTCCACTGGGGAATGTACAGCGGACATGGGAAGCTGGAATTTGTATGACCAATTATTTTTTAATCTGAGCTAAACTTACTCTCTGAACTCTTGAAGGCCTTTGGGTTCTGCTGGACAGGAGCACTTTATCTTAAAACAAAAACTCTCATAAATCATCTTTGAGAAACAAAGGACCTCTGCAAACAGAATCTTGGATATTTCTTCTGAAGGATTCCAAAAGTTGTCTTATTTGCACAGAGTAAAATACACTCAAATGTATTCTTTGCTTCAGAGTTGTGAAAGCAAAAATTAGAAGTTGTAAACACTGTCACCAGGGTTATCTGAACTGTAGGGAGCTGAGAATTGAGTTATTATAATAAACTGTATGCAAGCTCCTATGTTTCCTGACTTATTGTAAAGATTTTTTAAAATATATATATATTTTGTCTGAAACTTGCTTGTGACTTTTGTTTTTAGAAAATGTGTTTTCTTGTGGGTGATAGTGGAAAACAAATCAAGGTGTGCATGGTAATGCCATGAATAACAATTAGATTCTGAAAGCAGACTCTTTTCCTACTCTGAAGGAAATTAGGTGGTTATTTGAGAATGAAGGTGGCAGCTTTATTGTTTTATACTTCAAGTAGCAGTGACCCCACATCCTCAATTCTTGGCTATTGCATTTTGTTCATGAGCTCGGTGAATTCTTCCAAAGCTTTGAGAGATAACTATTTCTTCCTCTCTTAATGAAGAAAGACTTCCTCTGTGCAAAATGTGTCAGAAAGTGACTCCTAATTCTTTAGAGCTGGTTTTCCTCCCTTGTCTCACAATTCTTGTTTCTATGATCTGTTTTCCCTTTGTACCTTTTACACCCAAACTTTTTTGGGGGAGGAGAGGGAAACCCCAAAACCACACTGCCTATTCAGCTGTGGTTTGGTTGTTTTTTTGGGTTTTTTTCTGTTTATAGCCCCTCTGGGCACAGTGGAAATCATTTGCTTTGCTCTTCTATCATGTAACTAAGTATCATATTCTCACAGTTTTGTGTGGGACTGAAGAAGCAACAGTATACTTTAATCTCTGGCTCCTCCTTCATATTGTTGCTTCGTAGCTGGCTTTTCTTCCTGGCCAATGTTTGTGCACTTAGTTGTTTCTTACTCCTTCTGCTAGGTGGCTTCACTTGATCATTTCATTTATTCAGTGCTTAGTTGCTGAAAACAAACACCCTCTGGATTATTCAAGGAATTTATTGTATTTATTTTTCTGGCTTTATTAGGCTTTACAGTAATTAAAGTATACTTGCTTAAAAGGCTGATGCCACATCATGGTGAAAGAAGCATCCAAAACGCTGCTTCAGAAGATAAAAATTGGCAAGAGTCTACTATTCATCTATGTTTTAAGAAGCTTTACAAATGCTTCTGCCTCCTGGCTGTGAGGTTGAGGTCCTACTAGTGCCAGCAGTGAGAAGGGGATGGCACACACGGGGTTACAACAACCTTGCAGGAGCAATGCTCTGATCCCGTGTGCTGTTTGCTGTGGTAGATTGCTTTGGGATGTGCAGCCTGAAATGCAAAGGAAAACCTGCCCCTCTAAGTCACAGGCTCATGTTCCTGAAAGTACACTTAAACGATGTGGTAGGGTTGTTGTTGGAGATAAATTGGTCACTTGGCTGTACAAACAGAGGTACTGATATTGCAGACTTACCCCTACACTTAAACACTCATGGGCCAAGCACAGCAAGAGCCTTGGGAATGCCAAGGTCCCACTGTGCCCATGTTTGCAATATTAAAGTGCTGCTTAGAAGGATTAGTTTCATCTATGTACCTCAAGCTGCTGACCCTTCTTATGTCTTCAAAGTGCCTGGAGAATTGCTTTTACTGCAGAGAATTATATCCCCTGATTTCTACCTCTTTCTGCTGCTGAAGTTAAAGAAATTACATGGCCACAACTTCTCTTGGAATCTGGCCTGTGGTCTTCTGGCTGACCTTTCAAAGTGCTGCTTTCCTATAAGAGCTCTGCCCTTCCTTTGAGCTGATCTGAAAATCTAGGGCAGTTGTCTGCTCTGCCAAGTGTATTATTTTTGGGAATGGCTGACTGGGAACTTGATGCTGGAAGAGACAAACCTGAAATACCGTCTGTAGCTGCACCGGTAGTTACTATGACTAGACAAGTTAGAAGATCTGATGGCTAAACCTTTTAAGTGCCTTCTCCAGCAATCAGAGGGAGCATGTTGTATAGCCATTTAAGCATCCTGTGACCTTCACCACTCATTTGCTGCTGATTTGAATACATAAGGGCCTATTTATGCTTGCCATTAAAAGGCTAGTAAGACCAGGATGCTCTAATTGGCCCCTTGCTGTGGAGATGTTTTAAAGAAGAAAAGAGCTTGTTTGCCATCCCCTGCAGTCATGGCAGCAGGGCCACAGAGCGCTGGGGCTTGGGTTAGCAGCTGCCATCTCCTGGGGTTGCTCTGTTACCTGGTGTGGTACTTACAGGTTAGGTGTGGTAGCTGATATGGCCTAGGAGTTTCTGGGCTATGAGTCTTCTAAGCTTTCTTCTAAGAAGAAAATTAACTCTATCCCAGCCAAAACCGGGACAGTACGAAATCTGGATTTCCAATTATTTTAAAGCCTTTATATTCAGGAAATTGTGTTATGAGCTCTGGTGTCTGTCTGGCAGCAGCTATGTGAGTTATGGAATGAGCTCAAAATCTTTTCACTGAAACTACTGGCTGCAGAGTCCAAAGGGCGTTGAAGTAAGCAGTAGCCAGCTTCATTGCTAGTATTTCTGTAGTGGCTGCTTATATAGCCTGCAGGCCTCAGCACTGTTTAGAAAACTTGTATTCCTGTGACAAGGAGGGTCGTTAGTGATGGTCCCTGGGCTTCCCGGCTGCTGCGTGCTGCTCCAGCATGAAACAAGGCAACCACCTCACCCAGCGAGTGAGGCAGGCAACAGATATTAATCGCTGAAGAGCCAGGCTGGGGGCTGAAGAGGTGAGACAGTAATCGAAGGCTATCCTTTTAAATGCATTTGAGTTAAGAGCCTGGATTTGCCATTGTACTAAGCACTCTCAGGTTTCCCCTGCAGACAATAACAAACACTCCTTTCTTTGAAACCCCTGCAAGCCTGGGAGTGTAAGAAGGACAGCCCTCTATTTCCAACTGGGAAAGTCTCTCGGATTGGAATAAATGAAATCAAATGTCCAAGATTTAATTTAGCATACCCCGTGCCCCTCTCTTTCTCTGATTCTTTCCTCAAAACAATAATGGTTGTGGCTTTTCTTATGTCTCTGCCTGTCCTGGCTTTGCGAGCCGCTGGGTTGGTATGTCTCCTCTTAACTCCTGCTGAACTGATTCTATTAAAAACCCCTTACTCCACAGGGGGCTTGACCTTTTTCTGAAATACCAAATGCGTCTGCTTTGGAAATCACAAACTTCTCCTCTAAAGAGCTTGTAAATCTGGTTTCAATATTGAGTGATTACAGGCTGTGCGGAGAGCTTGAAAGTAAGCAGCCACTTCTGGTAGCAGAGCGCTGGAGCTGGGCTGCCGGAGCTGAGCACGACTCTCATTTTTCACCCCGGTGTGTGTTTAGCATAAAGCCACTGACGTCAGCTGATTCAACCAGATTAGCCGTGGGGTGACTGGTCAGGCTCTGGTCGCAGGACGCTTGTCTTCTCTTATCAGGACCCCGGAATCCAGCTTTTGTTGTACAACCACTTGCTCTGTTGTAAATCCAGGGATCTCATTGCAAATGGATGATGCCCTAGAGGCCAAACACCCAAAAAAGCATGGGAAAAGAGCAAGGTTTTTTTCTTAGGTGTAATGGATGCATCTGCTCCTTCTCTTGCTGCTGTTGTGATTATTAAAACAAGGCATGAAGAAGGGAAAATATATCACCAGGCTGTCTGTGTGGGATGTGCCTGTTAGCTACCAGTCAGTGGGGTTCCACAGTGAATAAATGAATAAATGAAAGCAAAATTTGGCCTTCTTATTGAAACGGGAAGGGATAAGAAGATTATCTACCAAGGAAAAAACATCTACGGTCAAAAAACTCCATGAGGCACAGGTCGAGTGAATAAAAAAAGAAAGTCTCTGAAGAAGGCAGAGTTGCCTTTATTTCTTTTTTCAGATGCTTTCCCACCTGGAGATCACTGGAAACATATTTGTATTGTTCCAGTGTCTGGTCACTGAGCAGAAAGAAACTCTTCTTGTTTTGGTTCTAGGAGTTACTTGGGGAAGTAGTATTTTGGATCTGTCACTGTGTTTTATTTCTGGGGAAAAACAAGTGCTGGAGAGGTGCTGGTGAATTATGGTTATCTCTTGGGAGGGGCCCAGTGTCTCCAACATTATGAATTCTGGCTCCCTCTAAATAAACACCCAACCTCATTTTCTTTGTTTCACCTCTAACCCTCATCTGCAGCCTTTACAATCCCAGGGGGTGAATCCTGAAGTAAAACAAACTACAAGGGAAGGAAGCCAGGAGGGAGCCGCAGTGCCTGCAGATTAACAGAGCCTTCTGCTCTCCAGCCAACCTTGACAAAAGGATTCAATCCTGAACTGACCTTCAGGGGGAAAAGCAAAACAAAAACCACCTTGACTTGAACTTTCAAGACTGCAGGAGTTTAATGCTCAGTTTGATGTCTCCTAAAGGGAGCAGGGAGTTAGAAATGCCAAACACCTGTCTTGCAAACCCAAATCCTAACAACTTATCAGGAAATCTGAGCCACAAATCACATGGATTTGAAAAATTTAGGATTTGCTCGTCACTGTTTCTAAGTCATTCAGTGCTGCTAAAAGGGTCTAAAAATGTGCTTTTTATTCACCATTGTGATTGTCTAGGCAAATCTATGACATTTGGTTAAGCAAATAGCAAGTTCTGTTGAAACATCAATATTTAAATGCAACTTTTCACTGAATAAATATTTCTGCCTGGAAGCAGGTCCTGCCTCCCAACTGAGCCCTGCTCTTTTCCCTGTAGGCAGAAAGGAAGATAACAAGTCAGCCGACTTCATAAAAAAACACACTGGCATGAATATAGGGTGGCTCAATTTTAAAGAAGTTTTTTATTAAACCTGAAATGTAAGAGTATTTTTCTCTTTCTAGTTATCACACTACTTAAATATATCAATGGCCGTGCAGCTGTGAAAAGTGAGTTGAAATGTATTGTTTCGCTCCTCTTGGCTATCGGCTGCATTTAAAAAATACTGACTTGTGACAGCTTGAGACTGGAGTCTCTCCTGTAATTGCCTTTTTACCTATTAGATTAAACTTTCAGGAGAGTGTCTGTGGAGCAGCAAGGCAATGAGCACTTACCTTTCTCTTAACACTAATTTTTACATGTTTTTCAACCAAAGAAAAGGTAGAAGTGGCACTGTGATGAACTTCTAGCATCTGTCTGGGATAGGCTCTGGGGGGCAGGGGACTGTCACCCCGGCAGTGCCAGTGGTGTAGCCAGTGTGGCTGCTGAGTGCCAGGCTAGTCTGCTTTTGGGGTCATTTCACTCCAAAGGCCTGTGGGTTGCGGATGTAAATCCCCTTCTTGTCTCTTGGGAGGAAAATATTGGTGCACTAAATCTCCTCCTGGCACTTGGTTGTGACAATGGGGAGGGAGGAACAGTGCAGGCTCAGCGTCCTGCCCAGGCTGGGGATGCTTGTATTGGTGTGCAAATCAGGGCTTGTGTCAAGCAGGTTGCTTTGAAATGCTCAATTTGTTGAGTTCTGGCTGTGAAGTAGCTATTTCATCAGTGGAAGAAGATTTATTAACCAATTTTTTATGGCTATCGACAATGGCTTAGCTCCAGCAGGATCCCAAGCATTTTTATGAAGTGCAGTGGGTTCCAGAGGTAGAGGTGTTTTATATTGTTCTGGTATTTTAACCCAGTGAACTAAGGCCTCTATCCTGCACATACTTAAGGTTGTGCATAATTCATTCCGGTCCCAGGGGCTGTTTTGTCCCTGCTGCTGGCAGGGCTTTGCTGAGCTCTGCTGGATACCTGCTCTCGCAGTGGGTTGTTGAGGAGCTGCAGCAGGCTCTGGGGGAGCTTTGCTAGAGCATGGAGGGGAGTTGAGAGTTAATGCCAGCCTTCAGTCACAGTCACAGCACTGGTGGCCATAGAGTTGGTGTTTTCCCTGGAGCAGTCACCCGGCTGCCCTGGCTGTGGCTGATGATGGGGGAGCAAAAGCCCATGCTGGACACAATTCAGGGGCCAAATTAGTGTGGATGTGTTTGTCAGGGCAGCATCTCACCTGGCTCAAGACCAGATGAGATGTCCTAGGCTGCAGCTGGCCCTTTCTGCAGGCGGTGTAGGGAGGAGCACCCTGACAGTGCAAAGGGAAGGAGAACTGCTCCTCCTGCACAAGATGCTGGCCCTGCTGCATGGTGGGACTGTGCTCAGGAGGGGGCATGGTTTATAGGTTCTGAAGTTATGCCTGGTTTGACTTTCCAAAGCAATGCCCCCGGGCAAATCCACACCAGCCCTGTGCTTACAGGCACCTCACTGGCATGTGAGCCCCAGGCAAAGCCACAGCTTTATGTGACCGTTTTACAGAGCCAGGAGATGGTGCATTTCCATCCTCCCATCCCTCCATGCAGGAACCCTGGGCTTGCTCCTGGGCTCGCTCTGGAGTGTCTTCACAGCACAAGCGAGGGCAGCACAAAGCAGCAAGTGCAGAAACACAAATGCCTGTGCAGCAGTCTGGCTGCTGACAGGATTGTTCTTTTGCACGTCTCTCTGCAAAAGATTTCCATCACCTAAAACCTTTTATGCTTTTGAACACAAGAAATCATGACTGCTAAGCCTGCAGAAGACCAGCTCTCTAAGTCTGTGCCCAAAGTGCCCAAAGCTGCGCTCTCAGCCATGATCCCCCTCTGTCACACACAGTGCATGACAGTCAGGGTTTTAATTACATGAACACGTGCAATGTTTTTTTCACAAAACCTCCTTATTGAATCTCCCCTCCAACCATCTGGGTCCCGGTCTGGCTGGCTGCAATCTCTCTGCAGCTCTTCATCTCACGTCCTTGCTCCAGCTCTCCCTCCCCCGGATGTCTTTCTTCAACCTCTTCTCCCGGGGCCAGAGGTGCAGGGCGCCCTGCCTGCGCTGGAGCAAACTCTCCCTGGCAACAGGTACCGTTCCCAGCCTCCCCAGCTGTTATCAGTCCACAACAACCTTTACCTTATTTGTTTGTTTTTTTTTTCCCCCAGGAGACTGTAGGGGACAGCCATAGTTGGGTTTCTTCCAACGCAATTCCACCTGACTGTTTGGTAGTGGCAGAGCAGAGAGGAGAGTGGTTCCCTCATGATGGACTCGCAGGTGGGTGGGCAGAGCCAGCATCTGCCAGCCTCCACTGACTAGCAGTGTCCTCTCAGGATGGGACAGGTCCAAATGTGGGGGTCTTCCTCTTCATAAATAAAAAGTATAAAACACACTCTCTTGGAAGTGATTTTCTTGTGAAGCTTTTATATCAGAAGCTGGAAACACTTTATTTTTCTGCAACAACAGATGACAGAAATAATTTTTTTTTGTTGTTGTTTGTAAAAAATGCACCAAATCTGGGACCTGCTCAGACATTTATTTATCATAATGCAAATGAAACTTGCCATGTGTTTTTGTTTTAAAAAACATCCTGTACCAAAGCATAACATTTCTAATTGTGTTTATAGGCTGGGTTAAAATTGCTTTACAGCAGCTTTTAGCTACGGGATGGATTGGTTGTGGAGTTTTGTAATCTCTGCCTTCATTACTCGCTCTGTTATCTGTCCCGATTGCTTTACTGACTGCAGGATAATTTTGTCTGTAGAAAGGTTGTCACCCTTTACCTCTTTGAACTGAACTTTGTCTCCTTATATCTGGTGGCAATCGGCACTCCTGTCTTTCTCCTGCAAGCGAGAGGGACCCCCATGGCCCCAGGGACTTGTGCAGCCTTCTGGGTCTCGGACCCATTCCTCAGTGCCCCCCTTGCTGCCCCCACCGGGTGAAGCGAAACCCTGGTGGTTCTGCTGGCATCTTGCAGCTTCCAGGAGAGCTGCAGGCTCCAGGAGGAATTTTATGGCAAGCGCCTTATCATGGGTTATGGCTGAACATACACAAGCACTCCCAGTGACCAGTATAATCCACTCTTTACTGGCATAATTTGACTTTATTTTTTATTTACACAGGGAGGCTTGGGCGGAGTGTTATGTACATGGTATCAGCAAAACAGTCTGCTCCACCTCGGGGCTGCACACGTGCTGCAGCCAGAGCACCCGCCGCCCCGAGGGCTCCAGCAGCCCTTTGTACGCAGCGTCTCCTCACGTGGGGAGCATTCGACTTTCTCCTATCAGTGTCTGAGCAAGCAGGTTCTGGTGCCCCAGTAATCTCCAATACATGGCCAAACATCCAGTGACATTCCCTGTTTTACAGTGGCAATTGATGAGTCTGCAGGAGTGCCCAGTGCAGCTCCGAGCGGGTGCCCGCTGAACACAGCTAATCTCTTATCGAAGCTGTGGATCCCTGCTGGGACTGCACCCTATCTACATATTAATATTTGATCCTTCATGAGCAATTTGCAAATCTGTAATGAGTAATGTAATATCCTGGGAACTCTTTGCTCACAAACAGCTTCCAGAGTATTTCATTGCATATGACAAATTTGTAAGTATGTAGTTGACAGTATGGGGATTCCTGAGTTGTCTGCTCTTGAGGAAAGTGCTGCTGCAGGACAGATGGCCTGGTGTCTACTTAATCACAGCTGGGGATGCTGTCAGTGGTTTTTGTTGCAGTGGATGGAAATATCCAACAGCAAGATTACAGGGATCTGCTCTGTATATTATTGAGTGAAAACGAATCAGAAATACAATATACAGCGATAGTTTCCAGTCTTCACTTGAGTATTTTATCTCACTGGTTTCTTCCACAGCCAGACATTTTCCTCAGTTACCCACCTGGACTTACAGATAATAAATCAGTTTTTCCTTGATTTTTACTAGTGTTTTGCCAACAGCTTTCTATAAGTCTGGTACAGTTGAACAGCAGTAGCAGCAGTGAAACATGGGGTTTCAGAACAGAACAGTGGAGTACAGCCAGAGAAAGTCACTGGGAGTTTTTGCCCGGACCAAGGTGGAAGAATTTGGCACAAAGGGAAGATCAGAGCATACAAAAACCTATTTTCTCCCTGAAAATATTCATGTATGCCATACAAAATTAACAGAAATAGCAACAGATGAACTTATCCCAGCACTGTAATACAACATGGATGAGTTGGCTTTTTGCCTTCAGTGCTCCCATGGTATATGAAGGCTTTTGTTGCAGCCTGTGGATGACTGCACTGGGCAAGGATCTGATGGGATGGCTGCAGCCAGCAGGGGGTTGAACTCAATTGCATACAGCTCTTTGCTGATGCTGTATTACACAGCACGTGGATCAGGTGAGTTTGGGCCTTGTGGCACTGTGTTTCATGGGCACTGCACCAGGCATCACCCCCGAAGCTCACAACTCCCAGAGAGGGACAAATCCTTCACCAGAGCTGGCTGCACAGCAGTGGGAGCCGCTGGGTGCACAGCAGAGACAGGTGTCCAGCAGCAAGATTTCAGCTCCTGGCTTTCAGGCCAGCTTGCAGAGAGAGCACAGAGATAAGCCCATACCTTGAATTTAACACCTAACTGCAGGCTGCAAGGGCTGGCAGACTGTGCTTGGGGCCAGCCTGAGTCAGAATGCCTTGCAGGGGCACTGTCACTGTCACTGCCACTGCTGTCACTAAACAGTCCTCTGGGTATTGCATAAGTGAAAGCTGGACCAAAGGTCTATCTCTCAGGAATGCATCTGACTTGGTGAGGTTTGGGTTAAACATATTCTAAAAAACATAAAAATATGTGTTTATAAAACTTATAAATAAATTCGTCTTAGTCTTCTGGCTGAGGATGAGGATTATGCAATTGATTTTTATATCAGGAGTAAATAAATTATTTTATAATTGTTTAATGTTTTTGTATAAGTAACAACATATCCAGTAGAACCTGAGTAGAGTGCCCTGTCCAGCTGACCACACACTCATTCTTTGCTCTTCTCCCTGCTTCGTCTGGCCAATCTATATATTCTCCAGCTAGGAAGAAGACTTCAGCTCTCTAGAACTTTTCAGGTCCCTTCCAGATATGAGCTACAGATTCCCACCAACTATGGGATGTGGGAATGGGATCCCAAGTACGGGATCACTATGTGCAGTGATACTTGTATATGCACAAGTGTGTGCCAGGAGCTATAGGTCTGTAGGTATGTACTTCCCAGGCAAGGATGTGTGACAGCAGCCAGTTCTCCAGATCAGCCTTTGAGATCGTTGATGTTCCTCCCAGGAGACCTGTTTCCAGGGGCACCATGTTCCTGGGCCACATCCTTAGAGAAGTCATCCTTTCAGTTGATCTTTCCAGGGCTGATGTGGACTTCTCCAGGGTGCTGGTAAGCAATCTGCTTTGTGTTGTGGCAGAGCTCCCTGCTCAGAGCAGACCAGCCCTCTTCTGTAGAAAGGCCAGAGAAACTTTTTCCCTGGAGTCTGCACCAAATCAGAAATTCTTTGAAGTTTCCTTCCTTCTTTTCCCACCAGTCAAGAAACGTTCACACTATTTCTTAAAAATAAGAAAAGATACTTAAAATGCTGCTCTAAAATTATGGCTGTGTGGGAAAACCCCTACTCAGCCAGAGGAGGAAACAGTAGAGACATAGCAACAATTACAGCTAAGTCTGTTTATGTTTGTTCTCCCCAAAACATGAAGAATGGGACTAAATACAATTAGTCACCAGCCACTGGCGAGGGAGAGGAGGCTGCTGAGTCACAGCCACATTCAGCTCTGTCCCCAGAAAGCTCAGTGCCAGCTCAGGGTGCGGGGGCCAGGCTGCAATGGCTCCTGCACCCCCTCTCCTTAGGGACAGTGACCCCAGGATTGGGGTGCTGCAGGCGCCAGGTGTTGGTCCTACCACCTACTGCCCTGCCTGTGCCATGGGGTGATCATCCCTACAAAGGGACAGGATTGCTGCTCTGTGGTATCTCTCTGCTCCCTCTGCTTGTAGCCACACTGGTGTGTCTGTTCCAGCTTCAGCAGAGTGCAGGATCGAGCCACTTCCTCACGGCTGTCCGAAAAATTGCAGCTGCAGATGGCACAGGTCTAGAGAGGCAGACGCTCTGGAGGAAGAGACCCGAAGGAATCTTTCTAGTCTGCTGTGCATAAAGCCAATTTTTAAGAACCTGTTCCAGTTGGCGACGGGGATGACTCCCAAGCAAATACGTCCTACCTGAGACTTTCCTGCCTAGTGAGTGTGCAGTGTTATCACACAAGCATCTCGTGAAGCCTCTCTCTGATTTCTCTGCTTTGCCCCCTCAAGGCAAACAGATGGAAGTTTAATCCTCTCCCCTTAGTGTCTCTGGATTGCAAAGCCTTTGTCAAAAGGGAGCCTGAGATCTTAAAACCTAATGCTTTTTCCTAGATATCGAGATAATTGCTTTGGGCTAGATGCAAGGAGAATAAAGAAGCCAGGCTAGGCAAACGGGAAATGGCAGGAAGTGAGAACCAGATAATGGAAAAAAATAATTCAAAATTATTTTCTTCATGTCTCCATATACTGATTTGTTGCTAGAACAAATGGAAATGAGCTTAATGGATTCTTCTCTGCTCTGAAGGTTTGAGAATAGGTGCGTTGAATTTATGCCAAATTAGGGAGGAGTCTCGGCATTTCCTATCCAACAAGGTGAGAGAAAAGCAAAACAAAAGAAATAAGAAGTCTCTCCCATTCCAGATTTCTAATAGGCTAGGAAGCAATGCAGGTGGATGTAACAGAAGCTGGGGTGACTCTCTTTCAGCTTGCTTCTTACTGAAAAGAAGGCAGGTGTAAGGCACATACAGCCAGGCACAGAGGGGAAGCAAATCTTAGTTGCTTTGGGATGGGTTGTCCTTGGTAAGGTGATGCCGTGACAGACTTGGCTGAACTCCAATGATTGCCCTTTCTGCAGGGGGATGTTGAAGGAGCTGATGGCCCTTCCAGCCGCACTTCCAGGGTGCTGAGGTCCTGCAATGGCTCTCGTGCCAGGGATGGCTTTTCTCCTCAGAGACTCCTTGGAAAGCAGAGGCTCTTCACAGAGTGCCTCTCAGTGTGTGCTCACATTTATGTGGGTATATGGAAGCCAGAAAAAAGATAAAGGTTGTGCAGAGGATTTTACTTTCCAGGCCAATTTACTGGACAAATTTTATTATTGTAAATCTATTATTTGTGTAGTTCTTGCTGTCTGAAAAAAACAAATGACTGTAGATGGCTGTAAACCAATGCTTTCTCCTGAACAGGAAGAACAGCAGCCCTGGAGATGCTTAGTCAGATATCTGTTGCTGCAAACCAGCTTTGTGGCATTGACCAGCAAGACAGCACTGATTTCTGCATCTCAGGCCCTATGAGAGAGCCTGTCCTTATATGTCACTGCTGTGGCTTTATTTAATCCTCACTGCATGCAGTCAATAACAGGAAGGCTCTTGACATTTTCAATTGTCAGATGGGGATCACATTCTTGCAGAAAATGTCCTGTCTGAAATGACCTCTTGAGAGGGGTGCTTGTGCAGAGAGAGAGTGAGGGGAAGGTCCTTGCACCTCTGGGTCCCCAGCAGTATTTGCATGCCACCCACCCTATGGTTTGGTGATAGAAACTTGCTCCAACAAGAACATCGGGGTTTGGCTGTCTATCCCCATCAAGAAATGATGTGCAAAGTGGAAGCAGCTAATTCAAGTGCTTAGTGGTAGTGTTATGAGCAACGGCACTTTTGTTGCACGGAAGATATATGCTTGTCCCTTTTAAATTGGAGGGACAGTATAAAATATTGTGGAGTGTCACAAGAACAGCTTATGCACAGCTCCCATGTAGATCAGACCAGTGCAAAGGCAGAGATCAAACATAACTATTCCTGTATTGACATAATGCACATTGCAGTTTCAGTCCACCATAGCACAAAAAAAAGATTAGAAGGCAAACTACACAAATGATCAATGATGTTAATTACAGCTCTCAATGAGGGAGATAATAGCAATGCAAGGGAAAGTAAATACTTATTAGCTCTAAGGAGCATCCTGTTATCTGAATAAAAAATAAACACATTTATCTATGCATCACCTTAATGGCTCTGGCTACGAAGAGGCGGTGTGCTTACTTCACCCAAATGTTGGCATCATTACCATGTCTGGTGGAAAACAGAAGAAGCTTCACTGATGCTAATGGATGTAAAACTGGTCTGAATGGCCAACTGGACCTTAATATTCACCTCAGCTGGTGCCAGAACTCCAGGCTGTCACCCGACAGCTAGGGCAGGTGTTAAGTATCACCTAACAATATGCTATACGTTTTATGTGTAATATGGGACATTATACAGCCCTCGCTCCCTCCTGGCCTTCTAAAATCCTTTTGAAGGTCTCATTAGCCCTATTGCAAAGTCAATGGGCATTTAGTTTGTAGGTAGATGGGATGTGCTGAAGGCCTGTGGAGCAAAGATGAGAAAGTATTTTAGTCTTTTCTTTAAGATCCGGTTGACAGTTTTGCTGAAAGCTGTTGTGGTTTTGTGTTTGGAGGTGCTAAAAATCCCAGTGGTTACAGGGTGGGTGGCAAGTGCTCAACATTTCTGGATGTCACGCCAGGCATGTCCTCACTGGCCACCTCTCTTCAACCACCTCCAAATGATCCCCCAATTTATTGCCACTTAAGCTTCAGCCCTGTCTCAGAGGTGCTCCATTAGTGGTGTAATGAACTGATACAATGCTAAGTCAAAGGATTCAGAACTAGTGTGCAGTAAACATAAACATATGTTTAGCATTGGGTTATAAACTACTGTAGCCAAAGTGGGCAAGTGTTACAAACTTCAAACACAAAACAGATGCAAGTTAATTAGAGGCATGAAAGTGATGACAATAGAAGTGAGCTGTAGCAAGGAAATGAAATGTTAGTTTAGGCAGAAGTTGCTGCAGCTCTGCCTTGCACTGGAAATGCCTGCAGACCCTGCTGAAGATGGGAAGGCATAGACATATTTTATTGGGACAGCCAAGCATGTTGCCCATATGTCAGAAGTGTAAGTCACTGCTATGAGTGAACGTGTGCAGGAAATGCAATCTGACAGGCTTTTGAAAGCTGGGAATTGGCTTGCCGTGAGGTCACAGAATCACAGAGTCACAGAATAAGCTGAGTTGGAAGGGACCCACAATGATCATCGAGTCCAGCTCCTGGCCCTGCACAGGACAGCACCAGGAGTCACACCCTGTGCCTGAGAGCATTGTCTAAAAGCTTCTTGAACCCTGTCAGGTTTGGTGCTGTGACCACTTCCCTGGGGAGCCTGTTCCAGTGCCCAAACACCCTCTGATCAGTGAAGGACCTTTCTCTAATATCCAACCTAAACCTCCCCTGACACAAACTCAGGCCATTCCCTTGGGTCCTGTCACTGGGCGCCACAGAGCAGAGATCAGTGTCTGCCCCTCCTCTTCCCCTTACAAGGAAGTTGTAACTGCAATGAGGTCTCACCTCAGTCTCCTCCAGACTGAACAGACCAAGTGACCTCAGCCACTCCTCACAAGGCTTCTCCTCAAGGCCCTTCACCATCCTCGTTGCCCTCCTTTGGACACTCTCTAATTCCTTCATGTGTCTGAAGCTGGACTGTAACACAGAATCGTAGAATGGTTTGGGAAGGGACTTTAAGGATCATCTAGTTCCGAACTCCCTGCCATATGTGCCAGGGCTTACGGTGCCCAGTGTGCCATAAGAAAGCAGAGATGTCCCACAGCGTGGGCATCCCCTGAGAGAGGGGTACTGGGCTTCTCAGGCAGTGCTCTGGCATGGCAGCCATCCAGCTCTCAAGGGCTCAGTTCTGCCCTTCCCCTCAAGCTTCCCAGCCCTTGCTCCCTGCCATGAGAGATTTCCAGGCCCTGGCCAGCGGCGGGTAGGTGCCCAGCTGGTGACATGAGTCCCACTAAGGAGGCAGAGGTGCTTCAACAAGGCTAGGCAAACCTTGTGACTACTGGACTGCCTACAATTCCAGGGTCTGTCCCTGTCTTGTTCTTGGCTTTCCTCTTCTCCATCACTGTAGACAAAAGATTTAGTGACTCTTCTTGCCAATAAATCTTCTCCCTAGTTGCTTACCCTATACTCTGCTCCTTTGCCTCTCATCTGAGTAGTCCTAAAAGCAGTGGTTTGAAGAAGTTGTTTTATTAGGTCCTTGTGACCTGGTGTCCTCCTGGGCCATGCATGTTTCCATGGTTTGCATGGAGATTGTGGAAAAAGAGGGGTGTTTGGTGTTGGAAGGAGAAGAAGAACCCCAAATAAATGCCTTAATAACAGTAGCTCTGAGATAACTGTGGAAGCCTTGGGTATGTTTGTTCCCTTAGTCCCAGATGAGCAAGTGTGTTGTGCCTGTGCCTCTCAGTCCTGTGCGAGCCTGTGCTTCAGCAGACAGACTGTCTTTGTCCTCCTGTAGTGCTGCTCTGATGTTCTGCCCTCCAACATGTTCTACACCTCTGCCTCAGACAGACTTGGGAGCCAAAGGGCTACCCACAAAGCAGATGGTTTAAAATAGCTCCCCTGACAAAAAGAGCATTGCTGTTCAGCCGCTCCTCCTTTCCTCCCGTGGGCACCGGTGCTGCCGGGCGTGGAGCTGCTGTGCCCATACCAACATTCAGGAGCAGCCTTCTGGCTGCCGGGGCCAGCAGCCTGCTCAGCCTTCTGCTGCTGGGGTACTGCAGCCCCTGCCCTGCCTGTCCAGCCCACCAGCAGCACCGTGTCCCTCCAGTGCTTTGTCCTGCCATCACACAGGACAGAGCAGAGAGGCTCGCCCTGCTGTTTGCCAGCCCTGCTCGGTCCAGCCCCATGCCCCAGCACCCCCACACAATTTAGGGCCTCCGAGAGGTACTTGAGGGATTAGCAGCAGTAAAAGTCCTACTCTAAATGAGAATTTCAGGTTGGGACCTGAAACTGTAGCAGTTTGGAAAGCACCCAGTGGCTGTGCTGTCAGGGAGTGTTCACAGGCAGTAAAATAAAACCGTTGCCTAATTATAGTTTCACCAAGGGGCACTGTAATGCAGGGGTATTAACTCCTTGCACATAAACAGCGATGGGCAGGGGCTTGCCAGCAGTGCTTCTACCTCCAGGAGATAAACAGGTAACGGTATCACGGTGCCGCCATCCAGACGGGAGACAGCTGCTTGGTGAGATTACAGGAACATTTACCCATTCAGTGAGGAATTACACGTGATGGGGGCAGGAATTACACATAAGTGTTATCCAGCCCTCCCTTCACTGGGGGGAAAAACCGGGGACTGGGAATGTACAGACCACAGTGGAGTAAGGCAGGAACAAAAAAGGGACTTCCCACCATTTGTGGAAGTTGAAATTGAAACAAACAGAAAAAATCATCAGCCCAGGGAAGGCTGTAATTACTCTATAATCAGCTACTCATGTAACGAAATCACACACTGGCACTGTGCGAGTAGGAGGGTCTCAGCTGTCAGAGGAGTACAGATTAAAGCGGGGAAACTCGGATGTCGGTATTTTGATTTGGGAAATGCTTTTCCCCTTTAATCATTTCAGACAAGATGATTAAAAAAATAAAAAAGAAAACCAAATTGCTGGAGAATACTGTATCAGGAGGAAGGGAGATGGGCTAGTGGGGGTTTCTATCCACACCGACCTGTTCCTTGGGGCCAGGTACTTTGGTCCCAGTGCTGCCCTGGCAGGGGATGGGCAGGAACAGGCTGCAGTGATGGAGTGAACCCTGCATGGGCATGGGCCGGCTGGGGTGACACCTTTCTGGTGCATGCTGGCTCTGGGAGGACATGCCATGCAGGAGCGGTTGCAAAGCACACAAGTGAGCAGGGAGAGGGTGCAGAGCCTCACCTCAAAACTCAGACTTATATGAAATTTCTAATGCCATGAGTAAATGCTGTAAGTTAGTTACATCCTTCAAATAGTAGGGAAAAATAAGTAGTTTGGTTAGAGCTTCCAGGGGGTGTGTGTGCCAGGTAAAAGAGTGCAACAATGTCACCTGTGGTGAAGCTACGCAGGTAACCATTAAATGGAACTCCTTACACAAGGAAGGGTTACTCACATGGGGAAGGGAAAGAACTGGAAATGCTCTGCCACAACGGTGCAAGGTCATATTTCATTTCCGTAGTGTTTTCTCTCCCCAGGAGGCAGCCAGCAACCAAAGCAAAGCTCTAGTCTCTGAAGAATTCCCTTATTAAAGTTTGCCCAGCTCCTTTGCTGCTCCAAGATGTCTCTTAGGAACTGCTCAATTCATACAGAAGGTATTTTGCTTTGTGTATATGAATCTTTTTTATTATTTTTTTTTAATTGAAAACTATCTCCCTTCCCACCATCCCTTCAGGTCAGGATAGATGTTGTTTGACATAGAAAGGGGTTTTTGGCATGTTGAATTAAACCTTCCTGACTCTGGCAAAGAGTGACTGCAGGGCCAAGATAATTAACAGGGGCTGATTTGGTGACTTATCTCCCTAGTTCAGTCTCAGCAGCACTGCCTGCTACAGAGCTTTGATAACTGCTGCTGGACACCCCACAAAGCAAGAGTTTAATCGTCTTTCAGGAAGTTTTTCTATCAACCACTTCTCTGCAGTTTGATAAGTTCTGTTGCTTTGGAAAAGTCTTCAGACTTCCTGACAGGTCTGAATTTGGTCTGTAAGAAGCATGGGTGGCCCTGAGGCCCCTCACCCCTCAGCTGCCCCACAAGTGGTGCTAATGCCCCAGTTGCTTGCTCATCCCATCCTTGGCTCCCCGTGGAGTCCACAGGGAAAAAATAAAAACAGTTCTGTACAAGAATGCCCAAATTCAGAGAGGGCAGCTGTGGAGGATGCTGTGGGACTGAGCTGGAGAAAGTGTATTGGGAAAGACAATGACATTATGTCTCTATTACACAGTAAAATTACCTGGCCTTAATATTAGTGAATCTGATTTAGTAGTAGTAAATGCTATGTTTTGAAAGATACAGATTTTTTTTTTCACTTGGAAAAATATGCAAAGAGCAATTTTAAATTGCTTCTATTTCTTTAGATGGCAATCTGAAAACATCAATGGCCAAACTCAACATGACTGGATTTAAAAGCAGCCTGAGTAGTGAGAAGCAATTTTATCTCCAGCTCTTTCTTAATGGGGGTAGTGAAACCCTCTGCTGTGCAGCCTTCCTCTCCTTGGGTATCTCTGGAGCCCCCACTGTCTCTTGTTGAAGGCTGCCCAGAGTGCTTAGGAGTCTTTCCCAGCCTAGTCAAGCTTATACACGCAAGGACCCAGCCATGGGATAGGTGACACACTGTTTAACTTTCGGTTACTTGTTCAAAGCAAAACAGGCTTTAAAAAGTCATTAGTATGTATCACTGCAGAAGGAAGTCCTGCACTAGATGCCTTTTACAACCTGCATCTCCTCAGCAAGTTGGCCAGGTGAACATTTCTGAGTAGTGCCTGCCTCCTGCAGAGAAAGCACAACACGGGTTTGGGTGGCATCACCTCCTGCTAGCCAGGGAGGTTTCAGTGCTTACCTGAGCAGAGCTGCCTCTAGGACTGCAGGACTCGGATTATCACAGGTTTGTGTTCCCCATCCATCTCTTCTCCCCTCTGAGGGACAAGAAGGGTATTAGCTTTAGCATTGTCATGGCTTAGTCACTTGGCTGCTTGCTCTTTAGGCATGACACTTTTCCATAGCTACTTCGAGGGTGTCACCAAATGGGTCACAGTCACTTCTGAGCCAGACTGGACTTATGCAGGTGAAGCAGAGAAGCTCCACAGCTCAGTGCCATTTCTACTGAGAACTGCACCAAGTTTAGCTGAACATGAATGCCAAGAGCTGAATTTGGATCTGCTGGCCAAGGCTTTGATGTAACGTTTACTCTGCAAAAAGGCTCCTCTGATATAAACTGAGTGAATGTATCCTGTCTGGCTGAGTATAACTGGACATATTCTCTGGACAAGCTGTGTCAAGCTTTGACTTAGAGTCTAACAGCTCTTAATGTCTCTCCTAAGCTTTCCTGTTAAATGTTTGCACCATTTCAGGAGAAATAGGGATTATTTAACTGAAATAGCTTTGATAGATTTGAAGGCTCCAAAGATCAGCTGACTTACAAAGGGAAAAGAGAGTATTTAAAACCAAAGCAAGGGTTATTCTGAAGGTTCATTCTTTATTTGAAGACAGCTTAGGAATGATTTAACAGGGTTAACTTCAGAGAGAAATATCCTGAAGTCCTCTAGGAGACATATTCTTGCAAGATTGCCAGCTAGTTTATAACTGAGATTCCTCATTCTCCGTGGGGGTAATTACTGCAGCTGGGTTGGAAAGGCTTCGGTATTAAAACAGCAGTCAAGAGCTACTGAACACAGGCTCAAATCCGCAAGGAGATTCTCAAAGCCTGAGCTGATTAGAGCAGAATAAATCTTGGACTGGATTGCCTGTCCCTGCCTTAATGTCTTGCACTAAGGGGGTTATGGTATGAGATGGGGTAGGCTGGCGTGAGTGTGTCATGCATTTTATCTGAGAAATGAGCTTTCCTTTTTCTGTGTGGTTGCCTGAAAGAGCCACTTAAAGGGAAAGCCTGAGGTAAGGAATTCAGGGCCAAGATACGTAATATCCAATAGCAACATATCTTTAAAAAAAACAGAAAAAAACCCAACCCCCCCCAACTTTTCTTTCTCCATTAGCCATGAATATCCTGAGTTGGAAGGGATCCACAAAGACCACCAAGTCCAACTCCTGGCCTGGCACAGGACAACCCCAAGAATCACACCATGTGCCTGAGAGCACTGTCCAAAGACTTCTTGAACTCTGTCAGGCTTTGTGCTATGACCACTTCCCTGGGGAGCCTCTTCCAGCATTTGACCACCCTCTGTTTGAGGAACCTGGCTGAGGAGCCAAGTGACAGGTTTTGAGCAATGCTTTCTGGTTAGTTGCTTGTCTTCAGTAAATCCAGAACAAAATCCTGTCAGTGCTTCTGCAGTCTGAATGGGTGCATGAGAAGCTGTCACTCCTCTGCAGGGTTTTTGCCCAGTTCTATCTTTCCTGCCCTGTGGGGTGAGGGTCTGGAGGGTGGACCCAGGTTCCTGGGCTGCTGGGTCAGCCACGTGTGTCCAGAGGGGTTTCACAAGGAACTGCTGCATCACTCTGCTCCTGCCTTCAGTGACTTTCCCAGCCCTTCCCCTCTCTTGTTGACAGCAGGACCAGGAATCCCTGTCCCAGGCATAGAGGTATTTTCTCCTTCCTTTGGCTTTAGTGGAGCTGCAGAGCGGGTGAAAAGGAAAAGGAGAAGCACCCGTAAGTTATTGCATTGCACGTTGGGATTTGAACTCGGAACACTCCAAACGTAAAGATATAAGCCACAACATATATTTTCAAACCCTGCTGCAGAGCTGGGTGCTGGTATGTGTGCAGTTCAATAGCACTTGCTTAGGGAACTCTGAAAGAACACACACCTTGGCCTCTGCCTCCCATTTCAGTCTGCTTGTGTGCATTGATCAACTTGAGCATGTTTGGTTTATCTGCACAGAAACCACAAAAGGGTATTTTTACACATAACTGGCAGATATATTTTACCAATCATATTCTGAAAGAAACGGTTAAATGAATCAGTTTCACTTTTTTGTTTAAGCTTAGAGAGACAACTGGAACATGATCACTAGGGAGGAAAGATTAAATACCATCAAACCGCAGACATGTGAACATGGATGTGGGCATGGGCTTTATGAAACCTATTTGGAGATTTTTTGGGAACATTGGTGACCTGCCATTTCCAGCTCTCCCTGGGCCAAACTGCCCTGTGACTACAGGACACGTGCTCTGCCAAGGAGTCCTTTTGTTAGGGACCATTTGAATTTTAAAAACAGCTTAATTCCTTAAACAACAAGAAACAGAAGTCAAATGTGAAGCAATAAATGTTTCTGACAGAAGCAGCATGGTGACCAGTCGGGAGTTTAGAGGGTGCCTGTCTGTGCTCCTCCCACTGCAGGCCTGGGGAAGCAGGAAGGATTTACAGCCCGATGTGTTCTAAGAGCCTGTTTCAGCATCCTCACTTGAATTTCCCATCCCTGACCCAAAGAAAAGGCAATTTCCAGGTCTGAGGTGGTTGGCTGTATTTTCAGCAAAGCCCTCTGCAGACCCTGGCCACCTGGAGCCAGACCAGCAGCTGGTACCAGCAGCAGGGCTCTCTCAGTGTTAAGAGGCTTACTTGAGCTTTTGGCTGGTGAATAGCTCATTCCCTTGCTCTTACTGTGAGATCAGGAAGCAAGTCATAACAAATACCTGTGTTTGAACAACCACTTGTTTTCAAAAGCTGGAGCAATTGTGAAGATTTGAACTTGTTGGCTAGTGGATCCCAGGGCAATCATTGTAGAAAGGAAAGGGTTTTTTCCCTCTTAGGCTTCTGGAAAAGCTGGCAGTGCAGTGCCTTTCAGGATAGCTGCCATTTTTATTCTTCTATTATAAGGTTTGGTGAGATCTTGCAGGGTTAGGTCAGGTTTAGGACCTTATAGCTAGAAAGGTTTTGGTCCTTCCCTTGAACTGCAATTTGAGCTGTCGGGGAGCATTGGACGGAAGAGCCTTTTTATTCCTTTTATCAGAGGCTTCTGGAGGGCAGCATGCCAAAAGTCATTCTGCAGAAATGCTGCTGATGGGGTGGGTCTGATTGCTTCCTGGTGGGATGGGGCTGCAGCCCTGGTCCTTCTTGCCAGGGCTGCTGGAAGTGCCTTGCCATGGCTCTGCTGTTGAGGCTGTTCTTCCCTTCGTAAGCAATAAAAGTCTCCCAGAAAAGGAAACTTGCACATATCACATCTCAGAGCTTATCATGACTCTGGAGAAATATCTCAGTCACCACAGCTCTCGTAGCACCAGGCTAACTTCTATGAGCACCTTTTTTACAGGCATGTGTAGAAGTTTGGTTTCTGGGTTTTTTTTGTTTTGCTTTGTTTTTTTCCCTTTAAAAAAAATTCCCAAGGTCTCAGCTATGCTCTGATGCTCCATGAGAACATTTTTGAACTCTTAGAATTGTTTACTGAACAGGAAAACCATTTCTTACCCAGTTCCAACTCTGCCTGGAGCTCTGTGGAGGCATTGCCTGTGCCTCCTGGAACAGATTCACCTCCTGGAAGCAGTGCCTGCAAAACCCTCTTTTTTTCCTTTTCTTTTTTTTTTTTTTTCCTAATCTTCAGCCATGTCATCCGGCTTTGTGAACTGCAGGCATGATGTTTCCTATCAGTTTAAAAGAGGCTGTTCATTGAAAGATATAAAAGCATAAACAAAAAGTTCATGTTTGTTGGCACAGTTTTTAAATGCAGACATCTGGGTTAGAGATGTGAGAAAATTGTAAAGAATTTGAAAGGTTCAAAGGCTCATGTTATTAAAGTTTTAATAATCTCCTTTTCTGCCTAGCCCCAGCCCCCTGCTAGTCTTTGAATCTTGCAGGAAAATGCCGTCTGAACAAGATTATAGTTAATTAGGGTAGGATCTTCTCTTTGAAAGCCTGTAGGAAGCTGTCCTGCCTTTTTATTTTTCAGACTAGAATGAGCTGTGTGTAGGAGGAGATACATGGCAAAAAGCACTTGAGTGCAATGTTTTAATTTAAAGACTCCAGGGGCTCTGTTAAGTTTCTATAACACAGATGATGGTATTTTCACCATCACTTTGTTATGTAATCCCTGGAGAAATAATTCACCTGAGGTGAAATTCACACCTTGTAGAGGGGGCCGGGGAGGGCTGGCAATAAACACATGTGCCTTATACACACAGCCCATAGACACAGGAGCCTATACAAACACGCCTGTAGACACATGCACCTATAGACACACAGCCCCCACAGACACACGTGCACACAGCCCAGTGTGCAGCAGCTCTGGGAACTCTGGGGTGAGAGGATAAGGCTGGATGAGTCCCGGCTCCTGCTGCCCTCCTGGTGCTGGGTGATGAGGAAGGATGGGGAGAGCATGAAGCCTTTGCTTTGTTGGCCACACATGGCTTGCCCCAGGGCTGGCTCCCTTGCTGCGAAGGGCTGGAGGCTGTGGACTCCCCATCCCTGCAGGTGTGCAAAGCCAGGCTGGATGGGGCTCTGAGCAACTTTGTGTAGTGGAAGGTTCTCTGCTCATGGCAGGGGGTTTGGAACTAGATGATCTCTAAGATCCCTCCCAATCCAAACCATCCTAGGGTTCTATGACCACAGCTGCAGGGGTGCAATGGGCAAACAGATTTGGTGGCTCTGGCTGCTGGCCCTGCAGCACCGTGGTGCTGTGTGTGCTTCTTGTGGCAGGAACCAATCTGTTACCTCGTTGTGCTCCGGAAGTTTCACATCTGTCCTGTCTGGTGTCTCCCCAGCAGTGCCGGCGGAGAGCCCATAGCACCTGCTCGTGCTGATGCCCTTTCACAGTGCCTGCAGGCAGCTTGCAAACACAGCAGATGTGCACCCATCTCACCCATCCCCTGCACTGCAGGCTCCTGTGGCCCCTTCTCCAAAGAGCTTAACCATCTGCTCCTGCAATGGGACGTGCAGATGCTGCTGTCGCCCTGGGTGGCATGCAGGAGCATGGCTGCTTGATCCGAGATGTCACTGAGACCTAGAAGTACAAAAATAACAGTCTGGACCCTGCACGGTGTCACTCAGCCTGCAAGAACTACAGGCGAGAGTGTACGGACAGCACGGTGCTGGTGCTGTGTCTGTAAGGACTCCCCTGGCGTTCCCAGCTAACCCACACCGAGCCTGGATGCTGCCAGTGCCTCCTCACAGCCTCAGCCACCGCCAAACGGTGGGAGGGTTGGGGCTGACGATTTGTTTTAGAAAAGGAAATGTATCTTTTTTTCTTTTCCTGAGTTTGCTATAAAAAATAAAGCCAGTTATATTTCTGGTCTATTTTGTTTTTAGTGCTTGCAAGATGTCCCGAGGGAGCTATTTTTTTTAGAAAAATAGGGCGTTAAGTACCGTAATTTCCCTAACATAACAATTCCATATTTATTTCACTTTCTTTTTCTTTACGCTCAGTGGCTTATAATAGCAGTGCTTTTCCTCATCTCCTCCTGTCTCTCTAGTCTGCTAACAACCCAATTAGTGAGTGCCCAGAGCATGAAGCATTCCTGGCCTTGCTGCTGTTCCAGCCAGTCATTAACTAGGTGGAGAAGGTCTAACAAACACTGGAAAAAAAAGTAAATTTGTTTTTTAGAAGTTAGTTGAGTTTTACAGGATTAAAATAGAAAAGGTAGTAAAAGAAGGGAGGAGGGGGAGTAAACACGTTGCCAAAATACTAAGTCAATTAGCTTAGGTGAAGGGCCAGGATTTTCTGGTGTAGCCTGGAGTCTGGAATTGCTCTCACCAGTAAAACACTTCCAGAAGGTCCAAAGAGCAGCTATGCTGATTTTTATTTTTTTACTTTATTTTTTTTCCCCGAAGAGTTTTCGGATTCAGACCTTAAACCCCAATCTTAACAAAGTTATTCTTCTGTCTTTCTTGACATCACCGTATCTGGGATGCTTTATACTCCACTATTGGGAATTTTCTCCATGCTCTGTTTGCTCCAAAATTATTTACTGACTTCTAAAGAAAAGGTTCTTTGGCCTTAAAAGCACGAAATCAAAGGCTCAAGAATGTCACAACCAGTGCTCCTGGTCAGACTTCTGAGCCTTTATTTGGGTTCCCAAATACAGTTCTTTGATGTGAGACCATCAACAGCACTTGAACTCTGCAGCACAGAAGGAATTGAGCAGGAAACCGTGCCAGATGAGTGGCAATGAAGGGACAGAAGAGAGCAGTCCCCGGCTCTGAACATCACTGGGAGATACTGTCCTGGAGACACAGGAGTGTGCAGTACTGCTGAGCCCACCGTGTGACCAATCTCTAGAGCACCAAGCTCACTGGACACGGACAAGGGAGTCTGGTTTTGGGAACATGCAGAGTGGTGGAAACACCAACCAAGCACGTCAGCACCCCATCGCACTGGGCCTTTACAAACTCAGCAGTAGAAGTGGACCATCATCCAGTTTGCACCTCGTTATCACACAGGCAAGCTCTCATATAGAGAGATCTGAAAGGAAATTTCCTAAGAAATTCAGGGTTGGAGTCAATAATGACTTAACATACAGCACCACAAAGAGAGCAGGTTTGCTAAATTCACACTTTTCAAATGAAAGGCTGGATCACTCTCCCTAATCGTAAACCCTCCCATCCCCGAGGTATATTCCCACCTGAACCTCCCAAAGCAGCAGAGCCCTCGAGTGCCCTGCCTTCAGCTATCCGACCTTTGAATGAGCGGATGGCATGGAGCCCAGAAGTAGAAAGACCTGTTTGCACTGATTATCCTGGGTGTCATTAGCAGGATTCTTTACAAACAACTCCCTCCTTTGAAGGGCAGACATCCCCTTGCCTGTGAAGAATAACTGCAGGCACGGATTTATCCTTCCTTTGCAGTGACCTCTCCAAAACGTGGCACCTCTTTGAGCTGGCTGCTCTCAGAAAAAAAAAAAAAGCTGAATTTTCTGTGTAGACCTGCCCCGTTTTCATTCTTTTTCCCAATAATTTCGATGAGATGGTCCGTGAAATAAAATTGAAAAGATTCTATTTTCAGAAAGATTCTGTGACCCAAAGGTGCTAAGCACCTTCTAAATGAATGCCTGAAGCCAAGTGAAGTAGCAATTGGGAAAGTCCTTAGCTGAAATTCGTATTTGGAAGTTGTGATATGAGGAAGCCGTAGAAACGCAATGGTGATAAGTGCATTCGTCAGGCCCTTTTGAAAAGTGCTAGTACACATGTTTGCTGTTCAGAGAAACAGAGGTGGGTGTGATATTCTGTAGCCTTCAGTTTTGCCCTTGGCATGGGATTATCCCATGGGAAGGATATAGCATACCATTAAGTTCCTCTTTGTAAAGGTAATGAGGAATAGTGTCTCTTGAAATCTTGCTGAAAAGGCTATAAAATATATTGACATATATTTTTTTCTTCTCTTATTAAGTCTTTGTTTATGTGATAAATGAAACTCCTACAAAAGAAAGCCTAATGTTGTCATATAGTAGGGGAAGAGGTAACAGGATGAAGGACAGCAAGTAAACATATACACATAATCCTTGCCAGTTTAGAGCAGAATCTAGAGTTATTTCCAAATGCTGGAAAACTCATCCCAAATTTTCCTTTACAGTGTAAGTTTTGCACTATAATGGGTTGACAAGTTTATCTTCATTTCTCATTGTGGACTATGCATTGGTCGGTGAATAATCACAGAATCACAGAATATTCTGAGCTGAAAGGGACCCATAATGATCATGGAGTCCAACTCTTAGCCCGGCACAGGACAACACCAAGAGTCACACCCTGTGCCTGAGAGCATTGTCAAATTCTTCCTGAACTCTGTCAGGCTTGGTGCTGTGACCACTTCCCTGGGGAGCCTGTTCCAGTGGCCAGCCACCCTCTGGGTGAAGAACCTTTTCCTGATATCCAACCTAAACCTCCCCTGACACAACTTCAGGCCATTCTCTTGGGTTCTGTCACTGGGCACCACAGAGCAGAGATCAGTGCCTGCCCCTCCTCTTCCCCTTGTGAGGAAGATGTAGACTGCAATGAGATCTCCCCTCAGTCTTTTCCAGGCTGAAGAGACCAAGTGACCTCAGCCTCTCCTCATACAGCTTCGTCTCCAGTCCCTTCACCATCTTTGCTGTCCTCCTTTGGATGCTCTCTCACAGCTTTACATCCTCCCTACACTGTGGCACCCAAAATTGCCCCCAGCACTTGAGGAGAGGCCGCCCCAGCACAGAGCAGAGCAGGACAATCCCCTCCCTTGCCCGGCTGGCAATGCTGTGCCTGATGCCCCCCAGGACACCACTGGCCCTCCTGGCTGCCAGGGCACTGCTGGCTCATGTTCAACTTGCCATGGACCAGGACCCCCAGGTCCCTTTCCATGGCACAGCTCTCCAGCCTCTCATTCCCCAAGAGACTGGCCCATTATTCCGGTCACTTAGAGCAATGTTGGTGTCATAATTTGTGTAGTAGCCATAGCGAGGGTCACATCTGCACAGGCTTCTGCATGAGCTCAAGTTCAAGTATTGTGTGTGTCTCTGTATGACTGCAGTTATAGCAACATGCTCTGCACTACTGCCTACAGCTTGGAAACGTAAACAGGGTCTGTTGGTTTAAGCACATTACTGTGACACACTTTATCTAACTAAAAAGGAACAAAGCCTTAAGGCATAACTTTGCAAAATAGGTACACCATCTCAGTACTTACCAATACTATTCTATTAAATTAAGGAATGTGCTGCTGCCCTGTATCACACAGAGATAATTTAAGACAGGATTTGGTTTTTTCTTTGTAATATTTAGAGCTGAGGTAGAAAAAGACTGTATATGAATTTCTGAAAGAGTCATCTGGGGTTTTCTTGCAGGAGTAGTAAATACAAGTGAGATTTTAATGGTACTTGATATATAAAAATAATGAAATATCAGCCAAAGAACACATCCAAATTTTGTACATTTCATAGCAGTTATTTATTTAATGTGATTATTACTACATTGGTCATAGGACAAGAAAGTCAGTCCAGTGACCTGCTAACTTTTGTGTGTGAGAAACATAACAAAACCAAGGAAATTTACCTTCATCAGATGCATGAAAAACAGGTTCAAAAGACAGAAAGTGTTCTTGTAGTGGTCATTAAAAATTGCTAGATGATGAAACTTTGGGAAGAAATGTATGTGACAAAATTCCATAGTTCACTAACAAGGACTTTACAACATGATTTCTCATAGGAAATGCAAATGAGAATGCTGAGGTGTGTTCAAGACCTAGACTATAGTTGGAGGCAGACAATGTTAAGGAAAGGAAATAATTAACCATGAAAGGCACCAAGTGGTTTAATAATTGTTATTCCAAGAATGAAAGTATCAGTACAAATGGGACCGGAAGCGAAAGTTGGATAAACGTAACTGGGGAATATGCTGTGTACTGAGCTGATGGAGCTACACACAGGAATGATCCATTCATTATTTGATTTGCTGGGTAAAAAAGAGATAATGCTGGAAAAAGATTGAAGCAAACCATCAGTAAACAGGAATCTGGGATGAAATGTTCCCCTTACAGCATTTTTTAATGTATGGTGCTTATTCATCTCAACCAGCTGTCCCCAAATGACACATTGGTGTGGAATGGGCCATCCTGCCCCAGCCCTTCACCTCAGCTTTGCTCCCTGGGAGGCTGCAGAAGCTGCCTGGAGCAACGATCCCGATCCCCATCCCGATCCCGATCCCGATCCCGGTCTGTGACATCTCCACATTAGGCTGAAGCTCAGTGCCTGGAGAGTGCTCCTTTACAACTTGGGTTTGCAGCTGCTGTAACAGGCAGTCAGGAAAAAGGACTATCTGCCCAGTCCTGGATACAGGCAAGTGCTACTCTAGAGGAAGGAAATAATTTTGTTCAAAGGGGAAATGAAACTAGGCTTAGCCTGCAATAAATTTAGATGAATTTCTAACTAAATTTAGAAATTAAATTTTACTACCTGGAAACTGGCTGGTAAATAACAGATTTCTTTGTGAGGTAATTAACCGTCCTTTTTAGGGAGGTTTTTCTGCTTCTGAATCTGGCTAATGGGGCAGTGCAGAGCTGCATGAAAATTTAGAAAAGACCATGAAGCAGATGGGACTTTCCAAACCTCTGCAACATTTCCTATTCTATTGAATTTTCGGTTCCATTTTTTGAATCTCTTATTTTTTTTCTAAATGTCTTATTTTATCTGAAGAGTCTCTCATTATAGTGCTGGGCTTTCCAGTAGGTCCTGAAACTGTGACGGATGGGCTAAATGCCACGACTTTAGAAAGGCTCCAGGATCCTGGCTTTGTGTAACTGAGTGGTGCAGAAAGTCCTTCATTGTCTTGAGCCAGCTCAGTTGAGCAATTGCTCTTCACCCTGGGCCTCACCTCATGCCATTGCAGGCAGCCAAGGAGCCCATGTGCAGCAGCTGAAACTGCTTGGGGATGAGGATTTACTGAAAAGTCCAGAGAGCTTAGTGACAGAGGTGCATGTCAGGGGAGTTTCTTTAGCATTGTTTGTGGGTTGTTTTGGGAAAGTAATTTCAGCCTCTCCTATTTCAGCAGGCTTCTCCTTTTCCCTCCTTTGGCTCCCTCCACTTTCCCTGTTTCAATTTTTGCTGCTCTTTTTTGTTGTCATTAGTAAGGAAGAAACTGTCTCCTGGTTTTAAATTTGGGATTGGTTTAATGGTATATTCATCAGCCACCCACTGGTGAAACTATAGTCCAGGGTTCAGCTGCATAGAGTGTGAACTCTGTTGACTTCAGTGGCATTTCTCTGATTTCAACATCTGAGGACCTCCCTCTAATTCCATTGAGCGAAAGCTAACACATGCAAAGCNTTTTTTTTTTTAAACAAAACCCCTTGCTGGCAAAGCGCATCTGTTGAACCAGCATCGGAAAAATGCAGTTATTGTGGACTTGGTCTCATAGTAACAGCAACAATAAGGCTGTGGTGAGAGCTTTGGGTTCACAGGCAATGTTGAAAACACAAGGAGCACATCCGGTGCTTGAAGGAGTTCTCTACCTCCATCAGCACCCAGGTCCAGGAGCGCTGCTGTTGAGGACTCCTCGCCCTTGGCAGAGGTGGGTGGTGGAGCTGTGGGATGCAGATGTGTGCCTGGCCTGGGCGAGGGTGAGGAGCTCTGGCCCGCGAGCAGACGGAGATAGCGCCGAACAATGCGACTGGCAGCGGCGGCCGCTCCTCGCAGAGGCTCCACAATGCGGCCCCGCCGCCCCAGCGACATGCATTGTTCTCCCTGTGCAATTAGCGAGGAAGAATCCTTCCCCCTGCTCCAGTGCCGGCTCGACACTATCACACTGGTCCTTGGGTAACCACAGCGCTTTGACACAACCCAGCAGCTCTGATGGTGAGCTGTGCTGCACATTTATGTGGGCTTCCTTGGAAAGGGCCTGTGGACATCTGGTCTGAATCTCCCTCCCATTCACATCCACATCCCCTGTCACTTCCCGAGAGACTATAAATAACTCCTGGGGTTGATACTGCATGCACGGCTGGACATTGCGGCCTGGCTTGTCCCTTCCCTCAGTGACTGGTGTGGACGGCAGTGAGCGTGCTTCTCCAGCGAGGCGCGGGCAGCGGAGGGCAGCCAAGGGAGGGCATTGTTCCTCTCTGCGGGGCTTTGATAGACGTGTCCTCTTCCTTTCCACTCTGGTGGCAGGAGGAACCAGCCCGTGATTTCTCGTGCAGACATATAGTATCAGGTTTGGGGACTGCTGTTGCTGCTTTCGGTCCAATTCACCCCGCAGGACCCTGATTGATGCTGTGGCAGATAATGCTTCTCCATACAGCTTTCAATGCGGGAAAGGCCCTGTTGGACCTAGATAGACAGGACAGATTCAGGGCTTGCCTTTCTCTAACCAATCCATCACACTTTTAATTGCCTATCCTTCGGTGGCAGGCTGTCACATCTGTTAAAGAAAGCCTAGAAGAGAATGTGTTAACTCTTCCCCTCCTCCTTTTTGTGGTTTTGTGGGAAGACTGAAGGAAAGTTAGGTCAGAGAAGCACATTGTTTAACATTTGTATTGGGATGCGTGGCTTCTGTTGTAATGCTGTCAGCCCTGTAGCTGGAGGATCTCACATTTCCTGGATGTGAAACAGCATCTAAGCATTACAAAACTTGGCTTGTCACCTCTTCCCTTTTCCTCTTGCTCCATCTCCCATGGGTTGCAATAAAAGTGGATGAGAAAGAGATGGCATGACTGGGAACTCTTCTAACAAAGGAGAAAAAGGCCACTGAGGCCACTGCAGGTTGTGTTCTGGTGCCAGCAAAATCTGTGCCAGCAAGGAGAAACATGCTGGATTCTGGGGAGGGGAAGGAGAGGAGCCAGTAGGAAGGCAGGGAAGGGAGCAAAACACCACTTCTGATTTTGTGTTTACCCTTCAGGAGCAGGGAGCTGGCACACCTGACAGAAATAAGAAAGGCCACTTAAAAGTCATCAGATTTGTTGCCCTTTCTCCCTTCCAAATGCAGTTTCACCACCTCCCCCCTGCCCCCAGACTTCATTCTGAGTTCCAAGTGCTCAAAACCATTGCTCTGCTCCACCGCATAGACTGCTCCTGAGGTCTCCTATGGGTGACATTTTTCTGATGTTAAAGCCCTTCTAGTGCTTCAATTGTATCTGTTAGTCAAACAATGCTTTACTCTTCCACAGTTAACATTCTGAGGTGCAGGTACAAAATCCATTGTCTTGAGGAAGACCTCCCAGATGGAAAACTTTTGGTCAGACTTACGGAGTGTGAGAAATCATCCTTACAAGAGTGATGAAGGCTGCTGCCGCAGGGCTTCCCTCACCCGCCTCCTCACTCCCCAGCAACTTCTCTGCGCCTTGAAAACAAAGAAATGTTTAGTAAACTTAGAGGAAATATTCAGAAAGTTCTGTGCAGAGAGCTGAAGGCTCAGGGCTTTAGAGTGAATAAAGTGCAATTCATTTGAGCTTTGGTTCTGGCCAAGGAGAAACTGTGCTGTTGTGAAGAGTGTGGTCAGGCGAGGTCAGATTAATGTCATTCAGAAGCAGCATGGGGATGCTATACCCTCAGTGTCTGGCATGTGGATAAATTGTGTCACCAGTTTAATCTTCGTAATAAGTACACATTTGTTCTCAAAAAAGATCAGTGGCTGGCTGGTGGCATGGCAACAGCCCATGACACTGCCATATAGGAGACTTGGGTTTGGGGGAGGTGAAGGGGAATGTTGCCTCTAGGAAATTAAAAATTAGAACTACAGCCTGCTTAGCAAATGTCTGACTACGCCCTTGTACTGTACCACAGTGCATCACAAGGAAAGAGTTCTTACATAAATGTCAAATAGCAACTTCTTTTTCCTGATGGGTTTTATAGGTCAATGGAAAAAATCCTGCAGCTAGAAGACTTTTTTTTGGTTGAATCTTTTTTTTTTTTTTTGAAACCATTTTGTTTTAATGGGAATATACTGTGTTCAGGGAATCTTCTGAAAAAACCAGAAGGTGTTTCCATTCCATGCTGGATTTATGTACATAGTTTCTCACCAGAGAAGGAGTCTGAAGAGAGAGGACACACTTGGGAAATGAACTCTGCTTTTGCTGGATGAATGGAGATGCTTGTCATGCCTCTCTTAATCTACTCATGACAACTGCTGTTTTTTGATTAAAATATTTCTTCCCTAGTTCTTACTTATGCCACTTATCTTCTTTCTCAGCCTCTGTGTTGCTAGATGGTACAAGTGCTTCTCATCCCCTCTTGTAAGATGCTCTCCAGTTTTCCTCTCATTCTAGTAGCCTTCTTCCTCAGCGTTCAGTAATCCAGCACAAGTCCTGGGCACACTGGGCTGTGTCCACCCCAGAAGAGTAAACAAAGCAAGGGATTGTGCCAAAGACACCCACACATCATTTACTGTCCCCATGCCTTTTGCCTGTATTAATTATCACTCTCCCAGGCTTGGACTTGGTTTCAGAACTAGCAAAAGCTGGGGACCATTCCTAAAAAGCTGTTTGAGCTTGGCTCTTTTGAGAAGGTGGGAGGGTTTAGAGGTTTAGACAAGCTCTGTGCCGTGCTGCATTGGCCTACAAGCCAGAGGGCACCCCCCCAAGCACATTTTCTTTCAGTAGCACACACAGAGCCTTGGTGACCAAAACTGATGAGGGTCTTCTTGATGAGGTCCTGCCAGTGCCTGGCATTTATTGATTTCAGGAATACTTTCCTTCCTGTAGTGGAAACACGTAAGTGACATTTGCCTTTTTCAGTGGTCAGGCCACATTGCTGGATACATGGCTAAGACAAGTTCTTGCTCTTGATTTCTTAAGTGCACACCCTTTTACCTTAAATAGAAAAATTTCCCTCCATGTCTATTGTTTCTCAAGACTATTTGGTTCTTCTTAGGTAAAATACTGCTTCTTGCCAGTATGGGCAAGGATGCCCAACCTCAGTCATCAGAAAGTTTCATTAGGCACTCTTTTGTGTCAAAATAGTTAAAGATATAAAAAAGGATTGATACTGACTCTTTCAAAACCCTGCTAGCGATTTTCTTCCTTTCAGCTCAACCCATTGTCACCTCCCTTTTAGCCAATTCCTTAACTACTTTGCAATTCTTATCTTAATCCTCACTTTTTGTACTTGAACTAATAGTTTCCATCTGGCAGAGTACCAAATGCTTTGTTCTAGTCCATATAAATGACATCTTCCCATAGTTCCTTTGTCTGTAAAATCAGATAAGAGCATTCTGGTAGACAGGCAGAAGCTGCCTTTGTTGGGGTTATGTTGCATTTTCTTCCAGTTTTAATTTGTTTCTAAGTTTTAAGTTCCTTCCCTCAAAAAACTTCCAAACCAGGGATTTACTCCATAGAGCCTGGAATATATTTATAGCACACATAACCTGTTTTTTTAGCCTGCAAGAGGACAGCTTTTCAACCCAGGTTGTCTTGAATTAGAGGCAATGAAAATCTGCTGCTCAAGTCCCACCCCAGCACTGCTAAGGCCAGGATATTGATTTCCATACACCTGAAACATATCTCATTGCTTCTATTTAGCTTGCAAACTCATTGCAGAATGAATTTTGGTCTGTGTTTCCAGCTTGACAGCTCTTCCCGGGGACACATTAAGAGCCTGTTGTCCTGTGAGTGAACATCAAGAACTAGTGATGGGAGGCCCAGAATACCACCCAATAATCACTTCTGCACCTCATTATACTTTCTAAGTTAGGCAGAGCAAATCAGGCTGTCAATATTTGTATTTTTCCCTTGGACTGTCCATGGAGCAGACCTCAGGTAATGCAGGGAGATGGGGAGGCACACACATGTGCCAGCAAACCACCCACACAGCCTGACACTGGTGAGTCTGTGGAACCAGTGCCACCTTTTCTATTAGCTCATCTTTCAGATGATCAGCATAAGTAACCATAAACCGGCTTCTGATTTATTTCTTTGGCTCTAGTTCAGTTTAACGACAAAGCACAGGGACTATACGGGTTTGGTGGGATATGTTTGCCTGCACCACCATCCTAGCTTCAGGAACAGTGTATGTATCTGCTTTTGGCATGAAGCATGTAAAAATTATTGTGGTTCAAAAAACGTGATCTAACAAATGTCACTGCAAATTAAAGCAACCACAGTGGAAAAGATGCAAACCTATTCCATGATTATTACATGCCTCTAAAAGCTATCTCCAGCAATGAAGAGCAGATTCCCTCTGGGTAGATGAAGTTTACACTCAGGAGTTTAGAACACTAATTAAAACTCTGTAAGTATGCTCATTATTTTTCAGTTTTGGAGCTGAGGAGACATATGCTGCCAATAATGACTAAACTAATACTACTTCAGTTACCTCTCTGTTTTCTCTCTTCTGAAGAGATTGGGGTACAAAAGGCGTGCTAAGCCAGTTTCCCTTGTACTGTTTATTTTCCTTTTTGCTGTCTTGCTTCTTTTCATTTTTAATTATGAAAGCAGGATTCCTTCCAGCCAAGGGTCTCTGAACCCGGGGAGAGAGTGGGGATGCCTGCAAGTTCCTTCTGCTCGATCTAAAAAGGCTACAAAGGAAAACAAGTTTGTGGGTGCCACACAGTGATGTCCCTATGTGAAATTTCTAAAAGGTTCTGCTCCTCCTCTAAAACCTTCTAGGGGCTCTCAGGCAGAAAAGGGACTGTGAACTCTAGCTCAAGAGTAAGGCTTTGTTCACAGAGCTCTCAGCTCCTTTCTGTGTGCTTATTTATTTATACAATCTCCCTTATCTTTTCTTGTGTGCCTTGCCATTTCCTTAAGCTCACATCTCTGCTTCTTGACCTATTCAACTTCTTTCTTTCATGACGTCAGTGCATTTTCACATTCTCCTTCAGCCTGTCCCAGAATAAAGCCCAAGTTTTCTCCTGCACGCTTTCTGAGTGATTTCCTGTGTGCATGTGTGTGTCCTGTTTTGGTTTCAAGAAGGAAAGGAGATCCGTGTCATGGATGGTTTTAATAGATCGTGCAGATGCACTGGGGAGCAGGGCTGGGAACCCCCATGGAAGGGCCTGTGCCCCAAAGGAGCCTCCTGCTCTGGTTAGCCCTGAGCCACCCCTCTCCTGCAGCAGCCAGTGCCATCCGATACCCACTGTGTGGACGTACGTGGTGTTGTGTGGTGTGAGCGCATTGGTCATACACACTTAGGTCTCAGATGTGGGACAGGGAAAGCTCTGAGCTAACCCCTGACCTTGCAGCACCTGCCTCTCACCAGTCTGTGGAGCACCAGTGCCCTGCTCCAGGCTGGGGCAGCAGACCAGGAGGGATGCTCTGGTTCCCTGCTGCATCTGAGGGGTCTGCAAGGGCTGCAGCCCACGGCTATTGAGTGACCACAGGTTCACGTGTATCTTTTGCATGGCCCCGACAGACTGGGTGCCCACTCCCAGTCACTCTGGCTGCTGCAAGGAGACTGATGCTCTTGAGTGATCCTCGGTACACCAGGCATTTGGGGGAGCCAGGCATTTTATAGACATGTTTTATTGAAATGTGAAAGACAAGCACACATCTTGATTTTAATTATTTAAATTCACCTTGACAGACGGCAGGATTTTGACTTCTCACCTCATACCATGTGCTTCATAGTGTGCAGAAAACTCTTGACTGTCCTTCCAGATGGCATGCAACTCCCATCCCCCAAATAAAGTCCAGCAGCATTAATATTTTAGTACTTAATTTTTCTTTTAGCAATTTAGGTCTGCCATACAAACTGCTTGCTTTGATCACTTGGAAAAAAATACTGATAAAATAAATTAAAGGAGAAGTCTTGACTTAAGTTTAAAAACAACTTCCTTCTCATTAGGCTTTCCACAGGAACCATGTATCATATTTATTTAAGCGTTGAAGAAAATATTTAGCCTATTCACAAAGGTTAAATAATCAGCTGATAAGATTTGTAGCTAAAGTATGTTTAAATGTACTCATTAAACATAGTATGTGTTAGGCAATTTTTCAAAAGCTCTGCTGCTACATGTAAACCATTAGGAAGTGGAAAAGAAAAAGTCAAAAGGAACGAAAGCATTCCTTGTGAACAAATACAGTTGTGCATTGTATAGACTGCAGCTAGCAAGAGTCAAAAAGTCAGAATAACAAGACCCAGAAGAAGGCTATAATGATACAATTTATTCTTCAGAGCAACCAAGAGAACTAACCCCAGCATTTTGCTCTAAAAAAAGGACTACGTGTTTTAGCTCACCTTGTAATTTATGCCTATAATATTTGGAGAGAGATGGTTAAATGTAACTTATAAAAGGCTCAAAGCCTGTGGAAACAAACATTTTTTGCTGAGCTGAATTTACTTTCCAGCTCTGTCAGAGAAAGTATTTTTTTGTCTGATTGGTTTTACTGGTGCACAGAATGGTTCCATACTAGGTTTGGGTAAACGTAAAAAGTTACTTTTGTTTTATAAATAAAAAGAAACTGACTGTTTGGAGTTTGTTTTCTATAATATTTTCCCCTCGATTTGAAGTTCCACTTGAAGCAGAAGCCAAATATATCAATCACGTTATCTGAAAGCATGGGACCAAAAAAGATATCTTTTTGCTTAAACAAACCTTTTCCTTTGAAGACTCCCAGCCTGGTCTTTGAGATGATGTGAATGACATCTCTGGACAAACAAAACACTTTTTTTATACAGACTGCAAACTTGAGAACTGAGATCATGAGAGGGAGCAGATGACATCTGAGGGTTCTGTATTGAAGATTGGATTCTGCTGCTTTTATTCACAAATGGTCTTGCTCTTTGGGTGATCCTGCTCATTCCTTTGGGCCTATGCCTGATGGTGGACCATAAATTGCAGTGGGACCAGCCAAGAGTTAGGCTGCTGCTCTAAGGTGTGTGGCAGGATTTGCTGACAGAACATTGTAGTAAGAATTAAGGGATCAATGATACATAAAGAAAACAAGTATTTGAACTGCTGTTTGTGCTCCAGTTTGGAAGTTAACGTGGAGTTGCCTATTTTTCTGTTTTGGGGTAGATATGAGAGAGGCACAGCTGATCAGGGCTTTCTCTTTTGAAAAAAACTTATGCCAGGGCCTTTTTTCCTTCCTCCTTTTTTTAGGTCGTGCAAACAGCTGCGTTTATTGTGTCACCAATCCAGTGCACTTCTGGTCTTCTGGTAAGAATATGCGTGAGCAACAGGTTATGTGTGAGGTCTTATTGCTGGGGACACTAAGTCTAGATGTGCTGAGGCATGGAAGCAAGTTGCTCTCTCTCACCTGTGTTGATGCTGTTTGATGCATGTCTCTTACAGGCTCTTACAGGTTTTTGGAAGAAAGGATGATATGGGGTGGGCTGTGGCCTTGGTGCAGCATAAAAGGACAGTCCCAGGCTGTAGGCACATGGACACTGCTGTAGCAAGGCTCTGCTAATAATACCTGGAAGTAACTTATAAATCTGTTCTGAGAAAATTAAAACTCTATCCAGAGTGGGATGATCATTGTTAAACCTCTGCAATGCTGTTGTGTCTGTTTTTGCTCCCTGCAGGAGAGAGGAGGAACTCCTGGATCACCTTTGTCCATGATCGTGGCAAGATAACATCATCCAGCACAGCACAGTTCAATGACCCCTTTTATTGCCTGGCTGGGGAGGTGCATGTAGATTTTTTTAAGAGCAAAAGCATTTTTTCAACTCATGGGTTTTGTTTGCTTTTGAAAATCATTATTTGTCAGCCTTGGTGACCTTTTTTTCAACATTGCACCAGTGTTGTGACGTTACTCAGAAAACCATTTGGAAAAGCTGAAGGGACAAGTGCTGCCTGTGCCCGCACTCTGACACAGCCGCTCCTCACGGATTTCACCACTGCTTGTAGGCCCTCTGCAGAGAAAAAGAGTTAATGGGGAGGTTTCAAAATATTTTACAGCACAGGAATCAACCATGGTAAACTGGCTGTCGCATGAATCCGCTTCCTCACCCAGCCTTTAACGACCTTCAGACCCACTCTGATTCACAGGTCATAAATGCTTAAGTGCCCTGGCAGCTCTTGGGCATTGGAAGGCCCTCAGCATACTCAAGGCAAAATAACAGGGAATTATATGTACACAATATGCACACACACATAAATAAACAACATTTTAAATACCAAGTATAGATCACAGGCTTGGAAAACTGGGGTTAGAACTCAGATGGTTGATGTGAAAGGGGCTATGCCTAATATTAATTTAATTGCCATGTGTTGCCTGAGAAAATGCGTTCAGCTCAATAGGTGAATGACTTGGATTTGGCTCTACACAAAATTTTGTCTTTCCATCAGAAGATTAAAAGCTTTTCTTAACCATAAACTGCATTTTTCAGTGCAGCCAAGCTATTAGGTTTTCAGGAGTTCAGGTTTTTGTCAAAGCCTCAAACACCTCAGTAAAAAGCAGAAACATGGCAAAAAAAGTCCAGTTTTGTTGAAGACAATTTTTCACTGGTAAAAAGGGTAGACAAAAATCTCCACACAACCTTACACTATGTATGAGCTATGATACGGTGTAAGACATTTAAATGTTGTTATTTCACTGACACCACTCTACTGATTGCTGTTTCATGGACACCTACCACAGAGAAAGAAAACTATTTAGAATTACTTTCTGTCCAAGCTCTTTGGACAGGCCCAGTGAGACACCTGAACACATGCCTAACTTTTTGGCACTGGAGCAGTGCCATTGACTTTAGTGGTGTAGCTCATGTGCTTAGGCTTAAGTGTGTGCTGGAAAACAAGAGATTAGAGTGACTGAGTTCAGGACTGCAGCAATGAAAAGCCCCCTGTGTTTGCAGTCAAAGCTGAAGTGGAGCACAGGGGCTAAAACAATACTGCTAGGAAGAGGCTGGGTTTTTATTTAATCTATTTTTTTCACCTAGCTTTTGAGGTGACACTTTTGCCATCACTGGCCTGCACGACAAAGGCAGCCTCCTAAACCTACAAAATTCCAGCATGTATTTCAGAGAAAGTGAAGTGTTAAACCAGAATTTACTGTGAATATCCCCCCTCCCTTTCCCCCACTTTCTCCTCTGTTCCTTTTGACATCTGAGAGGACCAACCACAACTGCATACCATTTATAGACTTGCCTGATTAAAACCAGTTTTCCCTATAGGTCATATCATGTAGAAGACACAAGGTTTTTGTCAAGAGACCCGCTACTGGCAGAAACTGTTTTGCTGCTATTGCTAGTAAGAAATTAGTAACTAGATCCATGTCCTGTTTTTTATGCCAGCTTTATAATTATACTATTTCAGTGGTAAGCCAGATATTTGGGCCAAGGGTAATTTAGAAATTCTAGATCCCTATTCAGTTTTGCTTTTTATGTTCATCTTTAGTGCAGCTATGTCTCCTTGCAACATATAATCTTCCTGCATTTTCCTCCCTTACTGTGGTTTCTGTGACCCACGGTCACAATATAACAAATGCATTTTATTCAGCACAGCTTTGTGGAACCATAGGAAACAATTATTGGCTTTAAAGAAAATTATTTTCTTGTTCTTTATGTCTCTGTCCTCAGATAATTATGCATAGCTCACACTGTGCTGTATGACTGGTGGGGCAGGGTTTGTCCCTTCAGTTCAGAAATGCTTTTGCTTTCCTGCCATTTCTGTCATTTCAAGAGCTCTGTGGAGCCTATTTGACTTTCTTGAATGCAGTTTTTTATAACCTATGAGACTGTGGTTGGCTGGGTTATCCTTCTGGTGTGGTAATGGTCTCTGCAGTCTTTACTTGGACTGTGATTACACAAAGTATATATTTGTCTATTTCAGCTTATATATGCTGTGAATGTCCTGAGCTAATAGTATCTCTGAGATGTGGTTTTTGGAGCACTAGTGAGTCCATTATGCTGTGTTTGCTTTCTACAATGAAACATACAGCCAAAAACACAACTTGCCCCTTTCCTTCAGCACAAGATCTCCCCTCTCTTCTCTCTATCATATTCTTGTTCCTTTGCTTACGCTGTATGGATTTTGTTTGTTTTTTTGTTTTACATTCTTTGAACCTCTGGAAAATAGACTCTGACAAGCCTTGGTTTCAGCTGAGCGCTTTCCAAACCTTATGGATTTCAGATGACTAATTTCTCCCATTCTCTATGACAAACTGAAGATACATTCATTGTTGACCAGATTTCCTTGAAGCCTACCTGGAAGCCCCAGCTCCCACCAGCTCAAATATTTCACCACAGCCGAACACCATGACCACTTCCCACGCTGAATTACGATTTTATTCTTGGAGCTTCCAAATAATTACCTTGAGCCTTTTCATTTTCAGCTGTCTTTCTGTTTCTGTTGGGCATGATAGTCCTGGTGGAGTATGAGTAGCACTGTACAAATATTCATGCATGTATAGTATTCCAGGGTGATAAGCATGAGAAAATAAAAGGTCAAGTGGGGTCACACGTGCCCCCATCCCTCTGCAGAGAATCATGGTTTGGATGCACACCTCCTTGCACCGTGGCTCAGTGTCAGGGCAGGCCGTGCCTCCTCTCCAGACAGATGTTTCCTATTTCTGGAGTCTCAGCATTATGGTTTTTTTGATTGTCTTTTCACATCCAGATTTAGTTTTTGTTCCAGATAAAACATAACTAACCATTTTCATAAGTTATTTAGTGCCACTGATGGGATGCCTCCACGTGTGGGGGCATGTGTGCCCATGAATGTGTATGGGTGTGTAACTGTAGGGTTTGTATCAGGAGTGTGCTTGGCACATGGGCATGGAATAAATCTTGAAGTAATTTTCGCTACAGGAATTGGTGAATTAATTACTTCCTTTTTTCTGTGGTTAAATGTATATGCAAAGCATATTTGACAAACTGGTCTTGGAATATACCTCCTAGTAAACATGGCAGCTTTCTATTTGCCTCTTCTTCCTCCTGCCATGCAAACAGTCCCAGGATTTCCACACTCACAACATGGGGACATATAAAACAGAGACACCTGGGAATAAAATCTTTAGCAATTTCCTGTTGCACCCTCTCCATCACAGCCCCCAGCTGCTCCAGCTTTCCACTTACTTTCTTCTTTCAAGAATAGGGGTCAATAGTTACTTGTCCTTTCTACAAATTAATCTGTTTACTGGGATTCAGTATCATTTCCCTGTCTTCCATACTCATCGGAGCTACCAGTTAGTCACACAGTCAATCATCTTCCCGTGAGGTGAGCTCTACAGAGAGCTGAACATCAGTCTCTGGACCTCAGTCCTCATGGAAGGAGATGCATTGAGACACATAGGAGTGGCCTCCTTGGCAGGGCTTCTGCAGAGTCTGGCCCAGGAAGGTCTGTGTTTACGAGAAATGTTTGCTCAGAAGACGTTATCACTGCAGGTCTGGGGAAGATTTTTCAAATAACCTGGGATATTGTCTCTAGACTGAACTTCTGGGTGTTGCCCATCACCAGGTTACTGCTTCTGTTTATACATTTTATTTTTCTGGCTCCTAGCTAATAGACAATAAAGTCTACTGTGCACTATCTGCTGCCTACAGGTTTCCATTTGCAGCATGCTCCTTTTGCTCCTAAGTACCTGGTGTCAGTATTTTGGCATGTATCCCTTCCCAAGAGGTGGGTTGGTGGAGGGGAACCAAACCACTGCTTTTTCAGCTATACATTTCTCAGTTTACATGCCCTGCTTTTATATCAGCCTCGAATTATTTATTCAGGCCTTAGCTTAGATTCTCAATGGCTGATTTCTTTTTCCAGAATAACTGCAGTGCTTTAGATAGCAACTAGACCCACTGCACATAAGAGCTCTTTCTCTTTCATACAGTCAGGATGATAGTGGACAGTTTGTTTAACTTCTGCTGTAGAAAGCTGTTAACATGAGGAGTGTTCTGGCAGAGGTAAGCAGGAGGGGAGTCCACCCCTTTAATTCCATGGCATTTTAGGATAAATCTGATTTCTCAGGGGAAAAACCATTATATGCATACTCCATAAGCATTGAGTCAGTGAGAAGACAGGAACCAGTAAAGATCTGACCACTCTGTTACAGATTGAAATTCTTTTCTCACAGAGGAATTTCTGTCAGAGATGTAAGTAAAGAATATCTATCTGAACATTTTCTTTATTTTTACTGCCATTTAAGCTGCTATCCTTTGGACTGGTTTTATCCCTTCCAGGGTCAGAGCTCTGTTCTAGCATCAGAAAAAATAATAGATTGTAACATGCAAAAGCTGTGCTATATGTGTTGGCTACAAAGTTGGGAATATAGTGTGTTCCAAGGAAAAACTTAGCTTCTAAATTTTTTGCCACTTCTGGACAATTTGAGGAGGCTGAGCTGGGAAACTGGCTGAACCATTAACTGATATCTAAGCTCAGATGATGTGTTGCAGAGAGGTTGATGCTTTCAGTATGTCATTTCCCATTAGTCTTTTTTTTTTGCTGTTGTTCTTTCTTATCATCCTAATTTTTACTGAACTTCCCCACCCATCACTAAGGCAAGAAGAGTTAAGCATCTGATTTGACCTGAGCAGCTCTGCTCTGCCTTTTCAACTCATGACTGATCAAACCAAATCTGCAATCTCTGGCACGGACCACAAAGGCTGGCTGGGGTCTGAGGAGTTGCAGTAACTACTGTCAACTGTTTGCCCGACCCGTGTGATTTTACTCCTCCCCTTCTCATAAGGACATGTATCCTGAGATCAAAGACCCTTCAGCATTTTTATGGGAAGTCAGCTGGAGGCGTGTAGGCTGATTCAGAATACTGTGAAAGCTCTGGACACTTTGTGGAGAACAGGTCATCTGCCTCTGCAAAAATCTGTCTGTCTGTGCCAATGAATCCTTCTCCCCTTTCTCAATTTTTCAAGGATCCCTTCTTGATATAGGACTGCTTTTTCAACAAAACTATGATAAGGTTTCTCTGATAGCATCAGAGAAACCTTACAAGGCTGCAACACGGAAAGAGCCAAATTAGGAGAAGGGATAAGAAAGCACATCACTGCTGAAAGGCACAGCTGGGTTGCTGTGACCTCTTTACTCTTCCTCTCTGTCACAGTTTCCAGCAGGGACTGGTGGTGCTTCCTCTTGCCTTGCAAAGGGCAGCCCACTGCTCTGGTAGCAGCACCTTTACTCCCGAGGGTGACCGAGCCACCCGTCGTGTCCCATGGAGGTGACAGTGGGGACTGGGGCTGGCATCCCACTGGGGCTGCACCCAGAGTTAGGGAATGATAAAGTGGGCTCATTCAAAGGGAGGGAAAGGTAAAGCACACCATGGCCTGTCCCAGCATGGAGTTTGGCTGCTGCACTGTAACATCAGCCTTGCTCAACTCCAGGGATGGTTTCAGTGTCTGCTTCAGGCAAACTGCAGCAGTTACAGATGGAGCCATAAATTGAGGCTGCTTCAAGCATAGCTAAAGCACACTGTATTCCTCTTGTAATCCTCCCAGATGTCTTTCAGACCCCAGGAAATTCAATGAAAGAATTTATGACTGTTATTCCCAGTTATTTTACTATAAAGGAAAAAATTCTCAACCCCAAACCAAATTTACATCTAAGATGGTTGGTTTTATAGGTACCACCATATGGCTGAACTGCATTTTGCCTCACTGAGCAGTGGTTTCTTCCTTCTCTTTTTCTTCTTTGTTTTTTTTCTTTCTGAAGGTAACAGGAACGAGCTGCAGTGTAAATTGCCTTCTTGTCTGCTCAGGGGACTAGCAAAAATTTGATTGCTTCACAGAGGTCATTTTCTTGCAGAGGTAGAGTGGAGCTGTAGCTAGTAAATTTGCAGATACCCTAGGGGTGGTCCTTTAAGCCAGGTATGGATGTAATGTGGTGGACACTCACGCAAGTTTCACTGTATTCTTACAGCTAGATAAAAATTGTAATGAAAATGGAAAAACAGCCCAAATTGTGTGACATTTTCAGTGGGAACCAAGCGTCTGCTGATCTGCTTGTGCAAACACAGCCTTGGGGAACTGTCATGGGGAACGGCTGCCCTTGCCCTGTGGTGGGGCTGTTGGGGCAGAACAGCAAGCAGCAGCTTTCTGGTGAAATGTGGGGGCTGGGCCCTGAAGTTTGATATGCAATAAGCAGAGGTACTGCTGGACAACAGGTCAGAGATGACATCTGAGCTAGAATACATCTTCTTCAGCTCAGATGGATGTTAGGAGCTCATGGCAGAGTGCTAAAAAGGGCTGTCTGTCCTTGTGGTTTGTGCTGCCTGTGCTTGCCTGTGGCATTAAACCCTTGCTGGTCTGGCACATCTTCTGTCCATCCCCTTCCTGAGCCTCCCTCCTGTCCTCTCCCTGTCCTCATGACCTTATGTTTAGATCAGCTGTCAGCTGCCATTTTGAAAAGAAAAGCAGCTCTCAGAGCTTTTGTACTGATAACGCAGTGTGGGCTGCGATGAAGTAATTTCCTTCTGTATTTATTTTTATTTTTTGGCTGAATTATTTTTAATGCTTGCTGCTTTGTCCATCCAGTAACCTCTACATTGCTTTTTGAGTGCATTCTTTTAACCCTTTCCTCCCATCCTGTCTCTGTGTCTTCATTTTTTACAATGTGCTTAAACAACATTGATTTAACCCACATGCCCCTGGGGAGAGGATTCTGCAGAGCCTTCCCTCTCAGCTCCAAAGCGTGGCTACAAATACACTTGGTCCTGCTCTTTGTGGAAAGCACATCCTGCTATCCTCAGCAGCAGAAATTTAACCAGATACTTCACCCCAATCATAATGGGTTATTTATTGGCCACAGAGAAAGGGTTATTTTCTGGGACTCCAGATAAGGCTGGGGCCAGGAAACAGCTTGCAGTTGTCTCTGCAAATTCATCTAGTCTCTACCATAGTGTTTTGCTATTTCCTCCCTCGTTATCTTCAGAGCAGAGGCTGTCAGGAAGGGGCAGGCTGGCGAGGGCAGCTCAGCCTCCCTGAAACAGACTTTTCCCACATCCTCACGATCTTGTAAGGACAGCAAGCCAGGCTCTGGCAGCCCCTCTGTCCCTCTCTGGCAACACATGAAGAAAGTTGTCCTGTTTTCCCCACTCAGACGAGAGAGCTCTAAGAGCTTTCTAATCAGCTCACTGTCAGCCTGTTTCCTCTCATCATTTAAAATGAGACCGTGCTAAGTTTACAGCTGCCAAAGCTTTTGCTTGGATTCAAAACACCGAGTGTTTGAGAGGCAGGTTGTAACTGCCAGGGCGGATTTCTGAGGAGGCAGCACTCGGGGGAAGATGGGCCTTTTCCTCTTGTCGAAATACTCTAAGTGGATGAGAAATCATCACCCTGGCTAACGAGGTTTACTTGCAATTGTTCTCTTTGAAAACTGGCTGCTTATTTTGTTCCCCGTGGTCAGATGCGTACCTTTGTAAGTGAGATGACCTAAAAGCCTGTGCAAATCGGTGAAATTCCCACGGGAGGTGAGTGGTGTTGGGCTTTTGGTTTTATTCATGCATATGCAGGAGACTGCAGGTTTCTCCTGCTCGTGGCTTTAGGAACCTCACTGGTGCATCCGTGCTCAATGCACACGCTTCGCTGACCTGCTTCTGCAGCTCCAAATGTGAGCACTGGCAGGGCTGAGTGACACATCTTAGCTATGAAGGGGCAACTCCAACTTTTTTTCACAGGTACCCAGGATGCCTTTGAAGATTATAAAAGTCAGGCAAAAATCTTAAAAAAACCTGCTTGGAACCACTCATTTTGGTGTCAGTCTAATTTTTCAGAGAGGCTGCACCCCTCTTTTTCAAAGCAGGCTTCCAAAGCAGTGGCAAATAGGAACTGCAACATGCAAAATCACCAGCTGCATTTGAAAAACATGGCATAGGTTAGTTACCACTAATGCAAGCATGTGCCCATTACACCTGCACATTCGTCATCTATGACAGACTTGTTTCTAGCTTAGACAAGTACTGAGAGGATACTAACTTGTGGAATTCAACGGGAACCTTTCTGCAACCTCGTCTTGACTCCTCACTTCATCCACACACACAGAGGAGGTGCTCTGCACTGGCACAGAGCAAGGGCAGGCAGCATGTTGGTGCAGCCCTTTGGAAAATGGCTTTTCTCACACCTTTGAGAAGCTGTAGGTAGCTGAGCCTAGATACCAGGATCAGCCTGAAGGACAAACTGGAGTCAAATATGGTCTACACTTCTAAAAAGTTAAAAATGCTACATCTATCCAACATGGGTTTTACAAATCACGGTGCCTGACTTGTGCTGCAGCTCTTGCGCACACCTGATGTGGGAAGGAGACAATGTGCAGGGGGAGGGTGAAGTCACCAGGGGGGGCTTGGGGGGCATGGAATACAGGGGTGGTGAAGGTAATAGTGGCACAGGGGTGGGATTTGGGGCAGGGTGATGTGGGATAAGGTCTCTTGGATGTAGGCTGCATGGGCTGGAGGGGGAAGGAGGGCAGGACCTGGGCTACAGGTTCATGGGTAGAATGGCATGACACATTTAGGTACTTTGGAGACGCTTAGGATTTCTCTCCCAGTCTTGCTGAGAGCCATGCACCCTCTAAACTGAACTCTACCTCTTAATACATGTTTTTAGGGAAGAGTTGGGATTTAGAGTCTTAAATTTAGAGTTGCAAATGCCCCAAAGATGGTAACTGTACAGATTGCACAGCAGAACATGGAAATGGGAAGAGGGGCCCCTTGTACTGCCCACTTACAACGTTTGTTAGGAGAGACATGCTCTTGAGAAAAGGGCCTGTTGTGGGCAATGACATTATTCCCAACACATTCCACTCATACCATATTCATGTGGAAAAAAATTCCTTTCTGCTGGTGTGTCATTGACATTTAGCATCAATTATTGAGCATATTTGATCTTCTAGGTTCTGAATTTCATGAGAATCAAAGTTAATATATTAGTTTTCTTGAAAGTGTTGGACAGCTTCAAACATAACTTGCACAACATTTGTAATATATAATTGTAAACCTGGGGTTTACACAAGGAACTTCTGCACCTGAAAATACACCCTGACATAAGCCTGTCTGTTTTTTATGGCACTCTCCTTTTACTCTACTTCAGATGTCTGAAAAATAGAATATCTATAGTAACATGTATTTTAAAGTAATGATACCAACATTAATAGGACAAATTATGATGCAATATTTAGACTTCATTAGTTTCTTTAAAGTATTTCTTTCACATTACAAAATGTCATTTAGGAAAACTCGTTCTTTTTTTTTTGATGTGGGTTAATTCCCCTCCACCTATGGTTACTGAGTTTACCATATAAAAAGAAACAACAGCTCTTTTTAACACCAGACTCCCTACAGGATCAGCAAACTAGTTTAATTTCTTCTGGTGCTAGAAATACATAAGCTTTAATCATGAATCAGATACACACCCTCTGAAATATGTTAACTCATCAAAGCAAAGGGCCCACTAGCTTTTAAAGAGAAGCCTTATTATACATGGTATATAATACCTGATATTTATATTACATAGTTTGGTTTCAGTTATGGAGTTTGATGTGTATATACATGTGTTTGATGTGTGTATATGCATATACACTGGTTTCAGCCCAGGTGTAATGCTGACCTACTGGAGGTTGGGCTGGGCCACCTGACGTTCTCTTTTAGCCTTCTCTAGGTGTGTGAAAAAGTAACATGGGTGTTGTGCTTATAACAATTCTTCATGGATTTTACATTTTCTCAGTCTTGGTAAAGACGTGAGTTTATTCAGGTTAATTTTTGACAGTGACTATTCCATGGAGTAAAGGGATTATCCTTTATTGCACTGTCCTTTTGCTGCATTACAAAGGAAGCTAGAATGGGTAACTTGGGAGGATACAGAGACATTGAACATTGAGGAGTGAAGTTAGGAAAGCCAAAGCCCAAATGGAATTGAATCCGGCCAGGGATGCTAAAAAACAAGAAGAGCTTCTTTAGGTGTGTAGGTGACAAAAGGTAGCCTACAGAATGGGCCCATTGTTGAAAGAGGTGGGGGGCCTGGTTACACAGGATGTGGAAAAGGCTGAAGTACTGAGTGCCTTCTCGCCTCAGATGGCACCCATGAAAGCTGAGGAAGCTGGCAAATGTCATTGCAAGGCTACTCTTGATAATCTTTGACCATGGCAACTGGAGAAATACTCAAAGAGTGGAGGAAAGCAAATATCATGCCTGTCTTCAAGAATATGGCCAGGACCGAGAACTGCAGGCCAGTCAGCCTCTCCTCGATCCCTGGGAAGGTGGTGGAGCAGCTAATCCTGGAAACCATTTCCAGGCACATTTGGGAGAAGAAAATCATCAGAAGCGGTCAGCATGGCTTCAAGGGGAAGTCATATTTGACCACCTTTAATAACTTCTACAATGAAATGACTGGCCTGGTAAATGAGAGGAGAACAATGGATGCTGTCTACCTGGGCTTCAGAGCCTTTGCCCTGTTGATGTATGGGCTGAATGAGTGGACAAGCTGGACTGAAAACTGGCTGGGCCCAGAGGGTGATTAGTGGCATGAAGTCTAGTTAGATGCCAATAACTGGCACTATACCCACACTGAATGTGGTCCTGTTTCACATTTTCTCTAGTGATCTGGATGATGGGGCAGAGTGCGCCCTCAGCAAATTTGCTGATGACACAGAGCTGGGAGGAGTGGTTGGTATTGCAGAGGGTGGTGCTGCCATCCAGAGGGACCACAACAGACCGGAGAAACGTGCTGAAAGAAACCTCATGAAATTCCACATGGATAAGCACTAAATCCCTCACTTGGGCAGAAACAATCCCAGGTGCCAGGGTATGCCAAGGGTCACCTCACTGGAAAGCAGCATGGCAGGAAAGGACCTGGTGGTCCTGGCAGATACCAAGTTGAATTTGAGTGAGCAATGTGCCTTTGCAGCAGAACAGGCCAATGGTGTCCTGAGCTGCAGGGGACAAAGCATTGCCAGCAGGTCGAGGGGGTGATCCTTCCACTCTACTCTGCACTGCTGGGTCCACATCTGGAGTGCTGTGTCCAGTTCTGTGTTCCTTAGTACAAGAAAGACATGGACACACTGGAGAGAGTCCAGTGAAAGACCACAAAGATGATTAAGGGACTAGAGCATTTCGTCTCTGAGGAAAGGATGTGGGACCTGGCACTGTTTAATCTGGAGATAACTGAGGGGGTGGGTGTGTATGTAATCTTATTAACATGTTTAAATGCCTGAAGGGAGGGTGCAAAGAGGATGGAGCCAGACTCTTTTCAATGGTGCTCAGTGACAGGTTCAGAGGGAATGGGCACTGACTGAATCCCCAGAGGTTCCCTCTGAACATCAGGAAACACTTTTTCACTGTGAGGATGACCTAGTACCAGTACAGGTTGCCCAGGGAGGTGGTGGAGTCTTCATCCTTGGAGACACAGTCCTGGGCAGCTGGCTGTAGGTGGCCCTGTTTGAGCAAGGGTGTTGGACCAGATGACCTCCAGAGGTCCCGTCCAACCTCAAACATTCTGTAATCCTGTGCTTATACTAAATTTTAAGCCCCTGTTCTTGTTCGATTTTACTGTGATCACTGTGTCAGGAAAACCCTTTACTCAGCTGTGTCTGCAGAAGTGCTGCAAAACATTGTTCATCTTGTCCCACTTTGTGCACAGAAGAGAGTGGGATTTACTTGTGCAATGGATGTATTTTCTATTTTTAAAATATCTGGCCCATTGTTTTGCTTCTACAGCAAATCACCAGAGTGTCTGAGCCCATCTGCTTTTAAGAATCCTTATTGTTCCTCTGGGAACAATAAACAGCATGCTACCAAGAGCCTGTGAAACTGGATTGTAGTTTTCATGCATTTCTGTTCACAAACAGACAAGTAACTGAAACGTTTGTGTGCAGGAGAAGGGTTGTTTGGGCGTTTGCCTGGAGATGCTGGGTATCTCTGCATTTCCTGTGCCTGGCAGGGAATGGGGGTCCTAACATAACCTTACACCTTTTGGAGAGATCTCTTCTCCACATCCCAGGCTTTGGCATTAGTAATTTCCCTACTGGCCCTATTAGGATGGAAAGAAATTCCCATGTGTTTCTTCCTGTGTCCAGAGAAGGACAATGAATCTGGTGAAGGGTCTGGATAATAATTCTGGTGAGAGTGGCTGAGGAAACTGGAGGTGTTTTGTCTGGAGAAAAGAAGGCTCAGCGAAGAGCTTGTTGCTCTCTACAACTGCCTGAAAGGAGGTTGTATGAGGTGGGGTCAGTCTCTTCTCTCAGGTAACAAGTGACAGGACCAGACTAAAAGACCTCAAGCTGCACCACGGGAGGTTTAGATTGGACATTAGGAGAAAAATTCTTCCCTGAAAGGGTTGTCAAACACTGGAACAGGCTGTTCATGGAAATGGTTGAGTCATCATCCCTGGAGGTATTTAAAAGTCATGTAGACGTTGGCACTTAAGGAAATGGTTTAGGGGTAGACTGGGCAGTTCTGGGTTAATGGCTGTACTCAATGAACTTCTACATCTTTTCCTGCCTAAATGGGTCTATGATTCCCTCTGACATCTGGAGGTCCAAATCACTGCTCCTGGGGCAGCTCTTCCCTGCTCCATTTGGCTTTGCCATCTCCAGATAAACACCCTGTCTTTGCCAGCCTCACTCAAATGACCATGATCTAACTTGAGGTGAGAATTTATTTCACCAAGGGGGATTCTCATCACAAACAGAAGAGAAGATGTCAGAAGCCCAAAAATGCAATTGCAATCCAAGTCAAGGCTTAACCCCCAAAATGCCTGGTGCTGCTCACCTGTGGTTTCTGGGGTCCATCCCAACTTCCCAGACCAACAGCAGGTAGATTCAGAGGGCTCCTTTCTCCATACCCCCTACTAGATACTGAATGAATGAAAGCAGCTACATGATCCAAGGGACTGTGGACTACCAAATACTGAGTTTTTTTAGTACTGCACGTTATTTAACCTCAATGATTGATGGATGTGGGGAATAGATGGGACTGCTGCTGAAGATCAACACCCTCAGGCCCTCAATTAAGGCATCTGAAGTCACAATAAATTTTTCCGGGCAAGAAAAATGAGAGACAAGTAGTTCCCAGTAGTTCCAAACAAATCAAATGCCCTTTATCAGCCACATCGTAGCTCTTCTTTATGCATCACAGGGAAGCAGAAATAGCTCAAACCCGTGAAATAGTTTCCAAGTCGTTACCTGGGGGTCTTTGACTCGGTTCAATCAGGAATGCCAAGAAACTGTGTTTGTAATGTTGCCAGCCACTAACATGGGAGCAACTCTGCGGGCACAAATTGAAATGTGACCTAATCAGAGAGCTGCGGGAGAAGCAAGATGATTAAAAAGGAGGCACATTGGATGTGATGGAGATCAACGCAGACAGGAAAGGAAAAGGAGATCAGTAGTCTCTTTGAGCTTGCTTAAAATCAGTCCTGCCTGGTTGGGAATACTGGCGTGAATGCAGCAGTGAATTCTGAAATGAGATGAACAGTTTATGTCAAAATAATGCAACAAATTCCAGCCCCAAGTAAATGTAGGAACACAAGTTCTGCGCTGTGCCTGAGGCCCTGATCCTGCGGATGATTACATGCATGAAAAAGCCCAGTGAATGCAGGTCTATTCATGCATGCACAAACACTCACAGGATTGGGGGTTTATTGTGCATCCCCTGCAATCTACGGGATGGTGTAGACATCAGCCTGAACTGTGGCCCGTGTTTTCTCAGGAATAGTTTGAAAACTAAACAAAACACATAACAAACCTGAGGCACATTTCACATCTGAGTCACTGAAAGTTTGTACAGTAAACACATGTATACAAAACTGGACAAGTTTATTTTCCACAAGGCAAGCTGGTTTTGTAATTTTTTTCAACTTATAAGGAAAGGGAAGAAATTCCTCCCCCTCTTCTCTGCCCATACATTTCCCTTGTTTGTGGGTCTTTAGAAGGCTATGAAGCTGCACCAGGAGCAAACAAGAACTTTCTTTAATGAATAAATATTTACAACTGCCAACTTGGATACCTTAGGCTGAGGCTGATTTCTTTGAAACATGCACCGGAAACTCTCAGGACTTGATCCTGCCCTGACTGAAACATGTGTCTTGGAGCAGCAGCTGCACCTCATAACGCATGCCTGAAATCCTGAGCAGGACCTCAGAGCACTTTGACAGAACTGGATTGGCCTATTTCTGCTGGATAATTCAAATCTTTCTACATGTGCCATCAAAATGCATCTGTTTCACTATACGTGGGGTGCTTTCATAATTGTAACTCCTTGATGTAAAACTTCTCATTGGTTTGGCCAGTGCATTCCTGGGGCCAAAAGCTGACCTCTGAAGCATGAGTCTGAGGCTGGATAGTGCCAGTGAAGGTGAATCTCTTGTTATGGGGCTGATTGTGAGGCTGCACTGTTAGTGATTTCACAATTGGGCAGCTGGGGAAATGTCAGGGTATGTCAGCGTTCTTCCTGATATCCTTGGTCAGTTCTGATTCTTGTGTGGTAAGAGAATTGAGATGAAGGGGCTAAAGAAAATCATATTTTTTTGAGGTAGAAAAAAAATTGTACAAATTAAGAACTTAAAATAAGAGTCCGATATAGAGGTGCTGGTAATAAATAGAACAGAAAATAATTTGACAAGTCCAAAATTGTAATGTAATATGTCCCCAAGTGAGGCATATTTGTAAGCTTACTTGAATGCCATTATCTGAGAAGCCCTCCTTTTTATTTATGATCTTGACTCTCCGCAGCATATAATTTAAGGTCTCATTGAATTGTGTAACGGGCATAGGATCAGCATTCACAAGTCATGAGATAACTTCTCAGCTTCTTCAGTGAGTGACCCTGTCAGCCAACCCCTGTTGGTTCACTCTGTCCACCCTCTGCTCCTCAAAGACAGGCGTGAGTGCTGGGTCCATCTGGTTGGTTGCCCTGTTGGCAAGGAGCTTCATTTCAGCTCCCAGTGATATGATGGCAAACAGCTCCAGCAGCATGTTTCCTGTAGATGAGTTTCCAGTGTCTCCAGTCTCTCTAGATCTCAAGCCTGGGATCAGATCTGGGAATATAATGCACAGAACTGCCTACGCACAGAAATCAGAGTGGAAAAGGTGAGAGGGCTACGTGCCTCTGCTGGGGCAGTCCTCTCCAGAAGAGCTAGTTGCACCAGTCTGGAGGGTCTTGTTTCATTGTTTTTTCTTTTAATTTTTCTCTTTGGTACAAGGTGAGTTGCTCAATACTTTAAGCAACAAAGATTTATGCAGCAAATAGATTGTCCTGATTCCTTATGAGGGAAAGTATCACCATAAATTTACTTCCACTTTTACTTTCCAGCTACCTCTTCTTTTCTGTGCACTCAGATGTTCTGGCTGTAGCTCAGAAGCCCAGTCCTGCTGCCACGTGAGAGCTCAGGGAGCCAGGAAGGATATCATCACCGTGAGAAACTGAACTCATAGAGAGCTGGAAAAGCCTTTTAGTTCTGACTCAAAACATTCCTGGAATGGAGTTTCAGGGCTCACACTGGGAGCAGTTTGCTGCAGTCAAGCTGTGCATGGTGCCACCAAACGCCTCTTCGTCCATCCCCTGGGTGCCAGTATGTGGGTGCCAATGCCATGGTCACACACATCTCCATTTCACTGCTGCTCTTTCTCTCCTTTCCCTGTCACTGAGCATTTGGTTGGCATAAGGGAAGGTGCCACATCTGCCCCGTGTCAGTGCCCTTACATCCCACCTCCCCGCCCACCTCTGGCAGGTGGTGCCTTGCTCCTGACACCAATTACAAAGGATGAAAATCATGCTGAGAAGAGCAGTGTCTCCCAAGCTGTTATTGTGAGTGTGTGGTGGACCCCTTTTCCTGCAAGTCACCTCGGGTCTCTTTGGTGCTCTCCACGCCCACCCTTCACCCCTGTCCCCTCAGGGTCTTCCCTGGGTGTTCAGGCCCTGTTAGCCATGACCAGCCAGGTCTCTCTGTGCCAGGGGCACACCCATGCTGCAGCACAGCATGTCAGGGTCATGCCTGCCCGTGACTTCCCAATTTGTGACCAGGCTAGGGATTTCCATGTGGATCTGCTGAAAATGTGGTTTAAACCTCGAACCTGGCAACTCCTGTTGTAGAGAGAGCTCCAGGGGCAGCATACAGTTGTGTGCACAGGAATAGAATCCTCTATGGAGGTTAACATGTTTATTCTTTGTGGGTAGCAGTTTTGAACAAGAATTCCTCCCCACTTTGACTTCAGAGGTGTGGACACCAGCTCCCAGTTGTAGGCTCTGGTGCCCCTCTACCCAGCCCTGTTTGCACTGAGGCTGATGATCAGTATAAACTCTTGGTAGAGAAACAGTGACAGACAACTTATTTCTCCAATAGTTAAAGGAACGTGATAAAACAGTTTGTTAACTGAAAAATCAGTCCAAACTTTAGAACATGGTAATTTAGTTCAGATGTACCTCTTGGGCAATAAATACTGTTCCGCTCCCACAACACAACATACTTTCTCTCACATTTGTCACTGAGAAAACTTTCTTTAAGAAAGGGAGAAAACAACTAGCTTAGTCCAAAATGTGTAGTTACTTCTCCTTTAACTCTGAAATAGCAGCTAAGTGACTAAAATATTTTAAGAACTAGAGAATAGTGCTGTAAATCCCCTTCTCACTCAGCAGGTTGTTACTATGGAGTGATATAACTTCAGGACACAAGACCAAATAAGAAAACAAAAAAGCCAGAAGATAGTAATGTGACCCAGCTTGCTCTGAGTCTGTATGCTGCTGTAACATCCTCTTCATGACATTTTCAATTGAAAAAAACAATTATACAGTACAGTTAATTTATTCAAAGTTTCTGTTTTCTTCCAAGTGGAGTCACTGGCTCTCAGTGTAAGTTTCACCACGGAAACGCTCTTTGCCCTTAAACCTGCTTATCCTGAGGATGTGTGCTTGAGCTGCATGCACAGACTGCCTTGTTGTGAAGTTTTCAAAGCTTTGTTGTTGTTGTTGTTGTTGTTGTTGTTGTTGTTGTTGTTGTTGTTGTTGTTGTTGTTGTTGTTGTTGTTGTTGTGCATGTAGTACATTCTGGGAGAGGAGGGAGAAAAGGACACTTCATATGGGGGTAGGACTCCAGCCCTGCACAGGCAGAGGTGGTCCAGGGGCAAAGGTTGCACAGCTTTGGTGCATCTCCTGTGGCCCTCTGGGCCTTGGAGAGAAGCTCACACTGACTCAGTGCTCCTGGCTCACTTGCTTTCTTACTCACCTGTGCAGCTGAGACAATTGCTAAGGTGAAATACAGGTAGCAGCATTTGTTTTAAACACAAAACCAAACCCCAAATGCTCCCTGGCAAAATGGCCCTTCTCGTTTTTAAGACAATCCATGTCAGAATGAAACGTAAGGTTAGCCTGGATTTTTCTCAGCCTGAGTGCATACTTTGCCTACCCACCATGTCCAGCATAAAAAACAATCCAGCTGTGCTGCCACTCTGATAGGTAGCAGGCCAGGTTTGCCTCTGGGCAGATATTTACTGCTACATCTGGCTTTGCTTTGCTATACTGCTAACCTCCCTTTTCCTTTCTACATTTATTTTGTTTTTATTAAATTTCCCCTCAAAATACTCTAGTTGTTATTTCTAATGTCAACGATTGCTTTTATCACAGATAATAACTTCCTCTGACAAAAGCTGTACCATCTTACATGCATTTCAAATCAATTTTATGGACAAATATTGAAGTACAATATTTGGCCATGCATGCAATTGTATGTATTTATAGTAATAAAATTCCAAGGCATGAGAGCCAAAAAGTAAGTTGATTGCCATTTTCTTAATCATGTATTTAGCTGACAACTTCTACTAAAGCTTAATGAAGTTTACATTGTGATATTGTGATGCTTATGAAGTAATTTATGTGGTATGCTTAAGCATTCTATAAAAACAGCTATAAAAACACAAACAATTCCTTGAACGTGCCACAATAAGTAAAATCTGGAATCTCTAGAGAGAATAGGCATCTATGGATATATAGATTGGAAAAGGAAACTGGACAGCTCAATTAAAGAAGACAAATGACTTCCTTTTTATTAAGCAGGACACAGAAATTGTATCTTGTCTTCTTTACCAATACTGCCACAGGCTTTATGCATTTCATTTGCCCTTCTGGAGCTTTGTCTCCCACATGTGCAGTACATCACAAAGGGACTATGAGATGGAGCAGTGCTTGTAAGAAATGTTGAGACCTGTGCTTGGAAGGTACCAGAAAAGGCTTTATTTATGTATGTGGTACATTTTGGTTGGGAATTAAAAGTGACATAGCTATTTCTTCCTCTAGAATGGAACGAACTTATCAGAAACGGTCTGGATCCACTTCACCAACTGGTGTTTTCTTCTCTGGCATGTACTAAGGGAAGAAAGGCAGGATATCCATAATACTCTGTTTAAATGTAGCTCCGTTAGCACAGACAGCTCAGGACAGCAAGGAACATTTAATTTTCCTTCTGTGTCTACATTGCTGCAGATGAACAACTTCCTTGAGTCATTCACATGGGCCTGACTTGGCCCATATGTTTTTGGCATCCGCAGTAAAGTTTCGTGTCTTTCCTGATTCCACTGCATCAGGGTAAGAGTTTTTCAGTGACAGCTCTTTTCTGAGGTATCACTATCTGGCTTCCCTGTACTCTCTGCAAAGTGTTGCTCTCTCTTGGTGATGTGGTCATCATGCCATCAAACAAAACCCACCTAGCACTGCGACTTTGCCTGGCCTTCCTGACAGAGCTCAGGAATATACTGCCTTGGCCTCCCTTAGCTGCAGACATTTTCTACAGCATCTCATTCATGGCAGTCACATGGGAATCCTGATGCATTTTGTCTGTGAGCTGACAGGACTTTTTCTGTCAGATCATGACATTTAGGACGTACTTTGGCAGGGAACTGATAATGCTGGAGGGAGTGTATCTGCAGCCAGCACATATCCTCTTAGCTTGTATGTAGCTTGCAAAGTTGAAGTTTGCAGCTCAAAAAGTCACTTTACTGTTGTATTTTCTCCCCCCAGTACTGTTACAAACTGTGCCCTTTCCCATGTGCTTTTTTCTCATGCAGACATTTTTCACATGCTTTCTTGGTCACCTCTGGAAACCTTCTTCGCCTTCTTATCTGCTTTGCTCTGTATCAGGTTTTCTGGGAACACCATGGTTTGTGAAATAGCTTAACATGAATAATGGTCCCACCGGCTTTCAGGCTGAATCCTTTTGTTGACAGTATCTGGAGTATCCATTGCTCTGATAACTAACTCCTGGTTGCTCTTCTAGCACTGTGCTCAGATCACCGGCAAACATTGGACCCATTCGCTGCTGTGTGCCCTTTTTGTGGACCCTGATCTTGAACTTCACACAGTTTTGTGCTTTGGGTCCCTTTTCTGAGTATTGACTGGTATATTTGAACTGCAGAAAAAGAGTGGAAGTAGTGTCCAATCTCTGTGCAGCCTCCTGCTCTGAGCATCTTGTCCTGGAATTGATTCCATCCCACTCTTGAAAGTGTTTAATGTCTCCACTCTGCCACGGTGCATCTAGATGGTCCTGTGGGAGCACAAGTGTTGAGGGCAGTCCAATGTCACCTTTGAAAGCCTGGCTAAGGAGTGAGTGTGGAGCTACCACACAGGTCATGACCTTTTCTCCATTTCCATGCATGCTGGATTTGTCACATCATTGCTCATGCTCATCAAGCCCAGCCACGCAACAGGGAGCTCCTGACAGTGCTGACATCCTTGCACTCACCATACCCAAGCTGTGTTGTAGAGATGCTTTGGTTTCACTGTAACCAATGCTGGGTGGAAGTGCTCTCTACACTGTTTCTACCTCTTGCTCTTTACACTCAGTGTTGCCCTGTGCAACTCCCCTCTCGTGCTGGCTCACCCCTCTGGAGGCTATACTGTGAAGCCATTTAGAAGTCAATACAGATTTTAAAAGTAAAAGAATATTTTTTTCTTACATTTTTAAAAGATGGTTGATCTTAATCTGTATTTGATCTTACCACAGGAAGAGTGGTGTCGGCACAGAGCCAGGGCCTGTGCAATACAGTACCAGAGTGGGAATGAGAAATGGGAGCGGACATTACATTCAGGAAAACAGCAAAAGCTGACTTTGCTTCACGTTTTAAATGAGGAACCCAGAGCCTGTGACAAGCTGATCTGCAGTCTCTCTTCTAAGGTGAAGAAAAGCCTTCATCCTCTTAGGAGCCTCCCAGCCACATCACGAAGCTGGATACAAAGGCTTTTTGACATCACTGGGAAAAAATGAATCCTCCCTTTGCATTTTTGTTTCTGTGCTCTCTGGGGCTGCTGGTCTGGATACTGAGGTGTATGTTCTGCCTTGGCAGCATGTGAAGAGTTTACAAGGGGAGCAAACTCTCCGTTTTGCTGATGACCTTGGGGAAATGGGAGCAGATTGCAGGTTGCTGTTTATCATCAGAGATCTCACGGGTCCATCCCAGTGGTGTGCTCTGGATGGGAACAGCCTCTGTATGTTTAGCTTTTGCTTAGAATAGATGTGTAATAGATCTTTCCGGAGAAAACACTTGTTAATTAGAGAAGCCAGAGATGGGCAGACTGGGAAAGGTCAGAGCTCTGGAAAATGTTTGTCACTTTGAATCTGTTTAAAATTGGGCAAAATAAGTGGGCGTGTGGGGCTAACCAGATGGTTTGTTTAGACAAATTAATCTTAGAGACTTTTGAGCCTGGTATAACCAGGACGTGCTCTTTTCAGGACATCACTGGTCCTTTCCCAGCTTACACAAGGTACCAAGACTTTGGCCACACCACTGCCTGGGCTTTTCCAGCCACTTAGTCCACTAATATCCAAGGTAGAGCCTCTATGTCACAATGTGAGTAGTGGCAAGGACCTTTCTGGTTTATGTGGCTGAATAACAGCACATGCATTGAGTTGACCTCCGTGCTGTCCTGTCTCTTAGTCTGTGCTGTGTTTGCTGATACAGTAGAGTCCCTTATCCAGCTCCCAGGCTAGAGGAAAGATGCTCCTGAGGTCTGCAAGCAGCCGGGGAAAGATAACTACTTAGAAACAGAGTAGCAACTCAAGAGGATTGAAGTTTTAGCAAATGTTTAAAATTTGCTTTTCTAGCCTACCTGCATATAGTTTTTGTATTCTCAGAAACTTTTAGGCAGTTATGAGATATATTGGCTGGCTATAAAGTTTATATGGCACTTCATCATTTCAGAGACACATTAGAAAATCTTGTGTCTTGGTCTTTTTTTTCCTCAATGTGCAGAGACCTATCCTGTCTTATTTGGTTGCCTCTTGCTAAAGAGCCTTGAAACACCATCTCCTGGCACCTCTAGGAGTTTTTCGTTTAATACAAAATTTATCATAGTTGAAAAGATCTGAGTGCATGAGTTTAAAATCAGATTTCCACAGTTGTGTGGCAGAGGGAACTCACAGGAGGAGAGAAAGAGCCAAGAACATGACTGAAGCTGTATCACTTTGAATCCAGAGGGAATATTGGTGATACTTGCTCGGTTTCGAATTGAAGCCACTCTGACACAGCTTGTCTGTCAGTTGTGATACAAGTTTTTATTTTGTTTTAAAACCAGTTAATTTATTCTACAGGTTGAAAATGCTTCAGCCAAGTTTTCTTCACTATGGAAACAAATTCTTGACACATCTTAGCTGATGATGGCAAGGAGACAAACCCTTTGCTTTTTTTTTTTTGTTTTGCCTTGTCACAAGAATGTTTGAGCTATTCAATTCCCATCCCTAATGAGGAGTTAGTTTTCAAACATATCTCTGCCTGTCTCAGAGCATTGATGTTCAGGAATTTGGGAAAATTTGTGTGCAGAAGAACAGAAATTATGTTCTTTTTGCTAATTTTCTATGGCATTTTTACTCTGGGATTTGAGTTAACATTTTCCTGCCCTGCTGAGCCTGTAGGAGCAAAGGCAAGGGCACTCAGCAGAGCTCCCAGGGCAGGAAGGAGTTTTGCTCACTGGGCATTTGGAGGCCCTTGAAGTGCAGCTTGGGTGTAGAGGACCCATTGGTATTGATCAGATTGATGCCTCTCACTGTAGCTCCACCAAGACTGGTGACAGCCACTATCCCTTGAGCAGGGAAGCTGGTGGGAGCCTGCTGCCTGCACTGTGCTGGTGCCTGGGGTGGGCAGGGGTAGGTGGGGAGAAAACTGCAACAGCTCTTCAAATTTCCCATGTAAACCTCAGTCTCTGCATCGTGCTCATCCCCTCACCAAGGGGGCACCACAAACAGGGGGGTCTTTATAAAGATCATTGATTCTCTGAAATGCGCATCCATCAGTGGGCAGCTGGTTGGTGTTTCAGGGAATCCTGGCTCTGGTAAGCATGTTTTATGGGCCTGCTGTTGCAGTTGTTATTGCTAACAGATTTCCCACCTCTGCATCCCAGCAGGGGTGCCTCATATCTCCCTGCGACTTGGGATGATGTTTCCTCTTGTGAAGATTGCATATTGTGTTGAGAAATTTCCAGGCTGCTGATCAGAAAATATGAACATTTCCTAATCTTCTTCTCAGGATAACAGCAGTGGGAATGCTGAAAGAGTGACAGAGGGAAAGAAAAAGGGTCTTCAGGCCAAAGACTCCTGGCTGGAAGGTAATTTACAGTACTGCTGTTATAAAGTGTTGCACATGACCACGAGCTGATTTAGGTGGATAAGAAATCAAACCACTCCTCTCTTCACAGCCCAAGCCTTCACATCAACCTCCACTGATCCCAACAAACTGGGTGAAGTCCAAACTCCTCACTTGTATGAGTCTGAGGGGTTCATTCCGAAATGGTTGTGGCTTGAGAGCCATCACGGTCTCCTGTCTTCTCACAGTCACCTCCACACCAGCCTTTGGACAAGATGGTTGCAGAGCAGTTCTTTCCCTCTGGTGCAGGACCATGACCCCCTCCTCATGGTACCTGTGCACAGGCACTACATGGTGGTTTCCCTGGGACATCTGAGTGGCAAACTGCTAATTGTAGGATACACCTTATTTAGTTTTAGTCAGTGCCATGTTGGAGTTTACAGCTGATTTAGGTAACCCAGATTGTCTTCATCATTCACTAGAGAAACTGGTCCTTCTAGGGAGGCATTTTGGATGGAAAGAACCATGTGGAAGGAGCTCAGTGCTGCACATCCAGAAACAGACATCCACCCTGTGACTAAGTCCCAACTAATCTGGAGCTAGCTATCCGTGCATTCCAGGGGAGGGAGACTGGTGACTCCTGTGGATGGTTACTCCACTGTCTTGGAGTTCTCCCTTGCACTGTCCACAGAGGCAGCCAGGACAACCCCAGCAGACTGAGCCCTCACCTTTCAGATGTTAGATGAGCTCAATCCCGCTCCATCTGCTGATGGAACTGAAGGATTCTGCTGCTGCCTTGCTGTAGCATGGCCCATGCCAGCAGGGCTCTGCCTTCTGGGATGTGTCACCATGTGAACTGTCCACCGTCCCTCTGGGCCTAAGAATACCCTGGAGAAGGCACTGCCACCATCAGCACGAGGTTCATGGTCTCTCCTCTGATCAGCATTTGAGAGCCATCCAGCTCTCCAAATCTCCAGCTGCCATGGGATTTCATATGTTGCTCTGGACAAGTCCTTCAGCTGAGGATTAGCAGAGACATCTCTCATGGCAGTAAAACACTGTCAGGGGTCTACAGGGTCTTCCTCAGTGGGGTAATATTGGACACCAGGGTACTGCCATGCTGGGAACGACATATGCTCGTATTGAATTAGATGGGAACTGAATTCTAGCTAAGAGACTCACTGGGGTCTTACTGCTGCAGAACCAGGAGTGGGCTTGGATGTCTTTCCCATCATGGAGCAAAGCAGCACGGGGAGACATGTCTGTTGTTGAAAGCAGAGGAAATCACTTAAAGCTGCTAATGGGGAGAAGCTGAGGCGGTAGAAATTGCTGGATTTTGCCTCTGGATCACGGTTCCTGCGTGCACTGAGGGAGAAGGTTGTGTGTCAAGCTTGGTCTCCTTTAATGAAAAATGCATTAGGGAGGCCAAAACATGAAGAGCTCTGTAAATAAAAGGCAAACAGATAAGATGCAGTTTCCTATGATGTCTCCAGAGTCACGTTGTCTCATCTTCATCATTTCATTACAGATGCAAAGTTGAGTCAGTTGCCAAAGTAAACTGTCCCAAAACAGAACAAATATTCTGGGCACAGAAGCAGTCTTCTGATAAGGTTTTACATTTTTTTGTGAAAAGAAATGTGAATAGATTTGCTGGAGGCATTGGTATTTTTTGTAAACCATGTGCACTTCTTTTGGGGTTTGTTTACTAGCCTGGGTCTGCTATCTGTGTCTCAAGAGCCCTTAGCAATATTGCTTTATTTTGACAAAGCTTTTCTAACAGCCATAATATAGTTGCTGTATTTCGAATCACCTTGCACAGAACTAAACAATCCAGAATGTATTTGTCACAGCTTGCAAACATTTCTGTAAACAGCTGACTTCATTTGTGTTCACTCAGACCATATTCAGCAACTTTGCTCATTATTTTTGTCTGAAACTCAGCTTGAAAGAATTGTTCTGAATTAGAAGTTGGTGGAATAGGTTTGAAACTTTTTCTTGCTAGTTCGTTAACCTTGTTTAATAGATTTTGTGGGAGAGTATTTTCTCCATACTGTGATTATTTAAGCAATAGTTTCTATTTTTTCAAAATATTTATAAACCACCAAGTTCCTCTGATATTTATTGGCACCTTGGAGCAATTTATTGCACGTATAATGGAAAGGAATGGATAAAGTTACGTCTCTTATAAAACTAGGGTATTTTTATTTGTACTTTAAATACCTTTGTGCAACTTCTGAAGCTGGTGTACAAAGGAGAGGGTTGTGCTCTTGTACTTGTTTATCTTTACTTTGTTAGTGGATTCTTTCTGATGTCATGCTTTGTGCGTGGCTCAAAAAAAGTCATTAGGATTAGAGTCAAACATTAACCTTGTGACCTTCTTGTTTATATACCTACTGTAAGTCTGTTCTGCTTGTATTTCTGCAGTTAGTAAAAGCAAACTTGTGTGCACAGTCCCTGCATGGCAGTGGGCAAACTGAAATGTTTGTCAAGATCACTGATACCACATCCCTTCAAAACCAAATCTTCAAAGGCATGTCAGTGGCTGAGATTAAATGAGAAGGAGGCTTTTAAAATGCATGTGTCTGCCTCCTTTCAAAAATAGTAAACTGACAAAAATAGCATCGTAACCCAAGGTGGTGATGCACAGTGCAATAAATGGAAGATGAATACACATTTTAATGTTGGCTCAGCTTGGTAAATGAATACAGGCTATAAAATTCAAAGAAAAAAAACCTTACCGTCCATCCCTGTCACAGTCCCCCGGACAATGTACCTGGGTAAAACTGAAAAGAGCTGGAAATCCCAGATGTTCCTGCTGTCTTTGATAAACTTTGTTCTCACCATTCCTTGGGCTTTTTCGAAAGTGTCCTTTTCTCCATGTGTGGGAGAGGAAAATCCCTGACTGGTCTTAGGGTGGAAAATGTTTGAATGTAGCTACAGTGGGTAATACCAAAGGATGGTGAATTGGCTTATTAATTTCCATGTGTCAGGTCTTCCTGAAAACAGTAAATTGAGAAGTTGTGGAAAGCTTTTAGGCTTGTCCATTTTTACCAATAAAACATGATAGGAAAATATTAATGTACCACAGCGCCTCACGAAGCTGCACTGCCAAGGGATGCTCCTGGAGAAAGGGCTGGGCACAGATGTTACCATGGGGCAGAGGACTGCAGTGGTGCCAAAGGCTGGGTGTTCCTCCCACTGCTGGCCAAACAGCTTTACCGATTCCTTGGCCCTGCAGCTGCAGTGACCAAATGTCACAGATCTGCCTCCTCCAGGACTCACTCCGGGGTCACTGATTGCCAGTGAGTCCATCTGGCACAGATGCCAAATAACCCCTCTGTCTGTTGCACTTGTGGCTCAGTTTGCATCTGGGAAAACGGAAGGAGAAAGACAAAAACAGGACCTCAGCTGGTGTAACGTATTTATTTTTATTCTGTGTCAGGCAGCACTGGATCTTGCCCTGGCTCACCAGAACGGGCTTGCTCGCTGGCTTGGGCACGGCCAGAGGGACATCGGTGTGCAGGAGCACTCATGTGCCAGCAGCTCTTCTTCTGTGGTGTCCCACAAGGACCTGCTGGGAGCCTGGCTCCTGCCCAGCTGCTGCAGCCCAGTGTCACCATGCACACCTGGACTAAGTACCCACAGACACAGGCTGCTGTCGTTGCATTTAATTTTACTGCTTGTACCAGATGCTGCATCTTATCTCAGAGAATGAGACCTGGACTTCTCCCCTGTGTGCCTCCTGTCGTGTCCTCAGGATAAGGATTGCTGCTGGTGTGAAGGCAGCAGCAAGGCTGGTGCAGCCTGCCAAATCCCACAAACCTCTCCTCTTCCCCGTTCCTTCAATTTGTTCATCTGACTGGGCCACCCTTCCCCTGCAAGCTTCCATTGCCGTGGTTGCAGCTGCCTCCTTCACTGGCTTCCCTTCCCATCCCAAGGCAAATTCTTCTCACCCTCCTCCTTTTCTTCCCTCCTGTGCATGCTCATATGTCAGCTGTGCCAGACTCAGAAGAGAATATTTGACTGCAGCAAAGTCCTTATGAGAGCAGAGTGTTCTGTAATTCCATTATCAAACACATCATGTGTTTTGATCACACAGGGAAATTAATTCAGCCCATCAGTGCATGTTTATTGCCAGTACAAACCTCAGCAAGACTTTTAAAGAAAAATCCCTAACAAAGCACTTTCTTTGTAAATTGATGTATTTTAAAATTGATACACTTTCACTTTCCAGTCAGTGAAAGCCTCAGTACTGTTAAGTTCCCAAACACTTAACAATCCCTGCAGATACCCTTGATAGCACTGCAAATTTTGAACACCTCCTTGATGGATATCAAATACAGTTATCAATGCAAAAAGTGCTTGAGTAGGGCTCCATCTGTGGAAAAGTAGGGTCAAGCAGAGGTAACTTTCTGGTAGAAAGTAATCTTTGTGAATAATTTTTTTATGCTTTTCAGTGAATGGGGGATACTGCTCCAAGGTAGGGACTCCTTTCAAAGTGCAGGTAAACACAACCTTAGCCTGGAAAGAGATGTAAGAACGCCAGAGAGATGTATACTCAGATTAAATTTTTGCTACAGTGAAACCATACTATAATTCTATATTATTTTCTTGTCTTATAGGGCAAGTTTCTGAGACATTCAGACCTTGTTTCATTTCTGCTCAATCTCTAGCAGATGTGCAAATGACAGGTGAATTACAAAAGGGAAAAATCTGTAGGAGATGACAGATGGCTCTTAACTGTAGACAAATTTCTCAGGGATGCAAAATAAAAGGACTAAAGAGAACAAGGAGCCAGCCTTGAGATAACAAGGTACTGACATAAAACAGAGCAATGATGGCAGAGCAAGCTTTGCTTGGGGCCTCTATGGATGTGTGGGGAGATGAGGAGATGGATGGGACAAAGAAGCAAAATTTCTGGAAACAATTAGACTTGGAAACCACTGCCTGCTGTCTGTCCCTGTCCTGTCCTGCCAGGGTCCTCATCCGTATTCCCCAGCACTTCTTTTCACTCATGCAAAACCTTGTATCCTTACTCCTTACTAATCTTTAAAACTCAAGTGTTTAATTCCAGTTCTGGGTCAGATGTTGACTCTCCCAGTCAGAAAATGGGAACACTTGCCATGTGGAGAAAATGTTTTGATTATATAGAGAGACCTCCTGTTTGTATAAAAACAAGAAGAAAGTTGGTTAATGGCTACTAATCATGTGAATGAGATAATGTATAGAGATAATCTAGGGGGAGTGTGTGTGGATGTATACTCGTGTGTAACCCCAGCGTAGCCCCCCATTGGAATCAGACTCCTTTGTAATCTTACGGTAACTTTATTGGAATGAGAAAACAGAGGAGAGTATTGTTTTCTAGCAATGTTTTAGCATTGTAAAGTAAATACTCCAGCAAGTATTTACTAGCAGGAATACTATTACCATGGTTAATGAAACTCTAATCAGTAAATGGAGCCAGCTGCAAACACTGGGCTTTTTTGCCTTAAAGTGCCTACATGTCCTAATAAGCATTTTCTTCCCTCAACAAAAAAATATCTATTTTTAAGGCTGCAAACTGCAAGGGGGCCTATGAGACCATGAGTCCTGTGCTACAATCAGTAATAAAAATGCTACATAAAATGTCAGTGGAAAGTATAAAACTCCACTTCCGATATAGAGGTCTAACCTTTACTAAGAGCTTTGGGGTGTTAAAAAGGAGCCTGAGCCTCAGAAATGCCAACTATTGAGAATATTTAGGGTATGTGGTAAGTGTCTGTCATATGTTCCCAATAAATGGGCTATTGAATCATTGACCTGACCAGTAAGGCAGCCTGTGTTGGGCAGAAGGGCCAAGAGATGTTCACTGAAAACACAGATGGAGTCATCTGCACAGCAATGCCCACCCATGGCCCCCAGCCCCACCTCTGCCACTACCGAGAGCAGCCCCCAGTCTCCAGCATCTTTCTGCCTGGTCAAGATAAACAGTCTGAAGAGGATTTTCTCCAGCTTTCTGACATGATATTTCCCAGTAACTGTGTCTGGAGGTAGCCTTGGAGAGTGTGGACTCAGGCTTTGCAGCACTGCAGGAACTGGCTCCAGGAACCATCTATTTAAAATTTACTTTAACATTTCTCTCTCTCTCCCCCAGGCCCCAGAGTCCCCTGTCCTCTTGCTGAGATGTTTTACAGCCCTTTGGCTTTGCAGAACTTCCATGCATAGCCTGCATTTGCCTGTGTGGGTAATAGCTGGCTGTGCGTGAAGCACAACTCTTCTCCAGTATTGTCCAAAGTGAACTTGGGGGTGGGTGAGGGACTGTTCATGGCATTGAACCTTAGACATCTAACACAAGTAGCGTCTGCAGGAGTGAACCTCTCTCTGTTGGACTCCAGAGGGAAATCAGGATCTCACATGTTGGGGCTTTAACCTGTGCCCTAATCAGAAGTCCACAGCTGGTGGTTGGAATGTGTGTGAGAAGTGTCCTGGGCATCTTTGAACACATCCCCCTCTGGTACAGTTCTAATGGCATGCAGGGAATTGAGTGCTAAGTATCAGCTCATTAATGTTTTTGGGGAAGGAGAATAAACTTTGCAGCCAAGAGCAGTTTTCCTAAGATTGTTTTCCTAGTGCAGCTCCCTGCATCCTTGGTTGTGTTTATGAAAAAGCATTTTTGTTTACATGGAAAAACAAACCACAAGAGTCTTCTCATCTGTCATCCCTCTATTTCTGCAAATACACACATGTCCTTGGAAAGAGCCCTGCTCGGGCACTGGCTGGGGTTCAATGGCAGCATCGTGCGTCTGCCATCAGCAGTCACATACCACCAGGAGTAAGCAGTTGATGCAAACAGTTAACAAATAACCCAGAGGATTGCTATGGCTCATCCAAAACAAATCCAGGACCCGGATAAATCTTTCCACTAACTTTGGGAGGGTTGATGCAAACTCATCACTTGCTTGCAGTTGATTCATTGAAAATTAAGGGTAATTCCAAAAATGGTGATAACAAGGCCACATTTCCCACTATACACAAGTCTTTCAAGTGGAGCAGCAGAGTCAACGCCATATTTTCTGTTTTGATTTCTATGATGAAGTTTATATCTCAGACATTTAAATATACAAAAGTGAGACATCACATCATCACAAATAAAGATGCTTGTTTATCTGAATCATGTGGGAAGGCTTGCAGGAGAAGTCTCTGTGATGAGAGGCACAGACCCCCAGAGACAGGCATATTCCCCACTTCTTTGGTGATGCCTCATGAAGGGATGACTGTCCACTTGTGGGGCACAGCTGGAGCCAGCTTAGGACACATACAAGAAGGACTCTCATGTTAGATTCAGCTTGTGCTCCAGGAGACACAAAACCTCCGTGGATGTGTGTGGCACCTCACAGCCAGAGGTTTGGGCAGGTGTGGAGCTCTGTGGCTGCACCAGGAGCTGGAGGATGCCATTGGCCAGTGGGGAAACTGGGACAGCGAGGCAGTGCTGGTGCTCAGGGCAGAGCTGGACATGTTTTCTCCAAGGGATGACTCACCAGTGAGGCCCTGGGATGACACTCTGATTTTACACTCTGCTGCTGTGTGAAACCCTTCTCCAGTTCCTTTGACAGCCCTCTGCAGTGGGACCTTGAGAGAGGGAAGAAAATGTCCAGAAGGTCTCTTTTTTAATTACTTGATCTCATATTTGCTTAGCTAGAATCGTAAAATATCCCGAGTTGGAAGCGACTCACCAGGACTATCGAGTCCAACAGCTGGATCTGCAGAGGGCAACCCCAAAAATCACACCATGTGCCTGAGACCATTGTCCAAACAGCTCCTGAACTTGGATAAGCTCGATGCCAAGATCACTTCCATGGGGAGCCTGTTCCAGCTCCTAGGAAGCTGTTCATTATAACCAGCATGGAACTTACGTGCAACAGTCACCATCCCCCAGTCCCAGCCTACGCTGGCAGCTTGGTCCTGTGTGACCTGCTCCTTTCTCTACCCTTACCACTGAAAATTCAAGTATGCTGCAGGCTCAGAAAAAACATGTGCCTTGTCTTTTGTACTTCTCATGCTTTGGAAGAAAAACTGTTTCAAGAACTGAATATGCCCTACTGAATAATTTATATTGAAACAGAAGACGTGGATAGAAAAAAACTAAGAAAATACGCACATTTTGGCAAGGAATTGTATTGTAAGTAATTTCAAATCAGAGGTTATTTTTTGGTCCAGTTTCAAGTTACAGAATACAGTTTAAGGTGTCTTATTCTTTAAAAAATGTTTAACAGGCATTATTCAATTATGTCATGCAGTTTTTGAGAGTGAATAACATACATGTCTGTGAGATCACCAGGATATGTTGCAAGAGGACATTTCTGAGTGGCAGACAGCCATGTTACTTAATGAAATAACATTTTCTTTTAAAGCTAATTTACATTGCATACTTTTGGCTCCTCAAGTACATGCTGGAGGCAGAACTGACTGTGTGCCTTTAGCTTTTCCAGACTATGGAGAAATTCAGAAACAAGTGAACAAAATGAAAAGAACAGAAGAAGGAAATGTTGATAACAAAAAACCCCCTGAAGAGGAGATAGCATGTGTCATGAAAAGCAAGGAGAGGGGAGAAAAAAAAAGGGAGAGAAGGCAGGGGAGGTGATAGTGTTCCCAGTGTCAGCATGGGAAGCCCAACGGCCAGACATCCCTGCCCATGGGAGGGGAGCAGCTGCCCACTGGTGAGGAGGGTTGGCAGGCAAGGAGGGAGTTACTGTGCTCCCTGATGTATAAATATCTCTTTGCAGATGTAAAATTTTGTTTTCCTCCTACTATGACAAGAACTTGTTTGTAACGTTCTCAGGGTTGATTCTGCACTTTCTAAACTTTCTCTCTGTACAGTTGCTGCTGAATTTTGTTGTTTCCCACCCAGACAGTTCCTATGAGCTGCCCTGGCAGGTCCACTTCTGCATTAGAGACACAATGTTTCTGCCCTGCTGAGGCCAGACACTGGGCCCGTGGCATGGAGAGGACTGCCCTAAGGGCTTCCTGTCCCTAGCACCCCAGGACATCCCTTCACTGCGCCTGGCTTCGCCCTGCAGGGTGCACCACAGCTGCTGCAGACTTTGCAGTGGATAGAGAACGGAGCTAGAAAGAGGGTGAGAAGGGTCTGGGTGAATATATGTGGGCTTTCACTGTGCAAACAGTCCCTTCAATGTTGGTCCATGGCTGAAGATGCTTGAGGAAGGCACTTGGCAGCAGCACTGTACCCCTTTGGACATGCCAGCATTAGCTGAGTTTCCTGCTGGTGCTGTCTGAAACTCAGCAGCTCAAAACCAACATGCCTTGTCCTCAGGGAGGAACACACTCAACTTGCTCTGTTTTAATTACCCAGTCTTGTCCTTCAAGTCTCTAGCCCTGTAAACCTGTGATGGAGTTGGGCTCCCAGTCTGCTGTTCAGAGAGAGATGGAAAAGCTGTAGCCCACACACTGTGGGGAAGAGCTGGGAATTAGGAACTGTAATAGGCAGCGTTGAAAGGAGAAGCTCCTGATTATTTCTGAAAAACAGTGAGCGCTTCAAAACGTCCAAGAACTTTGGGTGTTCTGGTGTCAATAGGATTCTCATTCAATATGGACACAGGAGGCACAATAATCATTAAGGGTTGGGTCTCCTCTGGGATGCAGCAGTTCAGACACTGAGCTTTGAAACTACAGATAATTTGAAGCTCACAAGGATGACTGTAGGTAAAAACTCAGAAGAGTCTTTGAATTGTTGCCATCATGCTTCCTGAGTCCTTTGTGCTGAGCCTGAAGCTTTGGTGAGACACGAAAGAGCCAGTGCCTGGCATCATGCAGGGAGCCCTCATTTCAGTCCATGGCATGCATTTTCTGAGCTCAGAATTTGTCATGATGGGAATGCCAGGCTCGGAGGTCTCACCACATACCCACCAGGAGGGTCAGCCCTAACCAGTGGATGTTCATCTATCAAAGGCCTGGTCAGGCACCTCGGAGGAGCTCAGCAGCAGGAGAGGTCACTGTCACCTCCTTCCCCAGCCACGCCGGTGGCCAGGCTCAGCTCCATGGCCCAGGCACCAGCGTGGGAGCGTTCCATCACATCTCCTTTTTTCTGCTAGCCTCTCTCTTTCCTCACTTCTTTCTCTCTTTCTCTCTCCTGCTGTTTCTTGGTTTCATCAACTCTCAGAGGGACATCCAGCAAGCAGAGCTGCACCGGTGCCAGCGCTTTGTGGTCTGAACTTTTAGAACTCACTGGAGAGATGCTGGCTGGGGTTTGGCGCTGGCACTCCTGCGTTTTGCATCCATAAACACGTGGAGCTGATGAGCAGGAATGTCTGCCGAGGGAAGGTGAGCAGGGAAGCAGTGCCCCTCTCTGAGCTGCTCATTTTGGTGATGGCAAAGCTCCCCAGCCAGCCTCCAGTGCTCAGTGAAGCAGTAGGATACAGTTAACTGCTAGCAGGGACACGTCAACACGTGGAAGCATTTATATCCATTCTTTAAAAAAAACCCAAACCAGTAATTCAATTCTCTGTTCACAAAAAAATACCAGATATTTCCTATGACAGTGTTTTTATTCAGGACATGTACAGTTAAAATGCTGCTGGAAGTCGGACAGGAAAATCAAATTGAAGATAATTTTAATTTAATTATGAAGGCAAAAATGCTTCTTTTGAAAACATAAACATGTTGGTCTATTTCTTTCTAACATAGTCAAACTGATGACCATTTTTATATATATTTCTCCTTCTGGCTATGTTGTGATCCTCGTTTATTTTCTTCAAGTTCACTGTCACTCGAAGAGGTGTTTTCCTCTTATTCTCTAAATAATTACACAGGTCTATAGAGAAACATTCCAGGTCTATAGTGAAACATTCAATTGCCAACTCCTTTCCTTACTTTTGCCCTTTGAAAGTGTTTCTGAACATACTCCCTTGAAATTATGAAAACCAAATAAAGAGAATCTAAAAATGAAAATTATCCCCTATTCTAAAATGAGCTACAAAATACTTACTTTGCCATGAATTTAAAGTAATACACCCTCTTATTTGAGAAGTCATTATTCATTTGGTTGACAGAGCTTATTTCATGAGCTGTCTTGCAGATCTTGAGTCTACATCTCACATATATGACCACGTAACAAAACAGTCTATGTTACTCATTATAGCATCTCAAATGTGGATTGAGCAGGCCTTGTATTAAAAACCATCTTATTCATGATAGCCAAGCATGTATCAAACTAATAAGATGACCACTTGGCACTTAGTTCACCCTGGCAATTTAAATGTGGGGTTAGATAAATGTTACCAAATGCATTTCTTTTTCTTCCCACCATTCCTTTGTGAACATCTATTTCCACAAACATGAATGCTTTGGAGATGGTCTGAACTGAAAACTGTACCCATGTTTCAGTGCACCAATTGCACAGACTTTTTTCGTACATTAATTTTTCCATCACTAAGATTTGCCAAACCAATTTTTATATCTAATTTTTAGTGTCTTTCATTAAGCAATTTCATTTTAATTTCATATTAAGAGCACTGCTGGTGAACCCCAAGCCCCAAACCTTAAATGTTAAAGTTTTTGCTTTCCAGCAGGAAGAATGAGGACTCTCAGCAGTCATTACTGTGATTTGAGTTGTGCCTTCTCTGTAGCCCTGTTTTGTGAGACATTCAGTGACATTTTTCAGCAGAGGAGATCTGCAGGAATCCAATCGATGTCAGGAGACATCGTTTTTGGCTCAGGACAGCCTGAGGTGATGTCTAACAGCCCAGGCAGGGATGGAGCCCTTGCCTTGCAGCTGCAGGACACTGTTGTGTCTCTGTTGTAGAGATCACACAATATCCTCTGACCTCTCACAGCATTGTACTGTGCATAAACTTGTGGTGGGAGCACAGCATAAACAAATGTGAAATCGCTAGAATGGTAAATCAGCCCATAATTGGCATAAAAGCACATTTGGAAATATAAGCAGCTTTTTCACAGTAAAGTTTACAAAAGGACAGTTTGCTTCCTGTTGCTTTTGTATCAGCCATGAGTTAATTCTGTGAGGAAGGGAGGGAGAAAAAGCAAAACAGTTTTACTGCCTGACAAGGCAAAAGATCATTGCAGCTCTGGAGACTGATCTCTTGACTGATCTCTTATCTGAGGTCTTCTCCAAACCTGAGCTAAGTTCAGTGGCCAAGCCCATAACACCCAAAAGTACTCACTTACCTAAACTGCTTGTAGCTACACTCTTCTCTCTTGATTAGAGCCCAGTGTTCCCTTGTTCTCCTGAGGAGGTTCAGCACTAGAACACATGCTTGTACAGCAGACCTGGTTCCACTCCAGCACAGGGAGCACCCGGGTGGCAAGGCTGTGTGTGCTGGTTCAGAGGTGCTTATGGTTTTGTCAAGGGAGATAAGTAGACTTGGTGTAGCATTTTTACACTTCTGGTAAGTTTGTAAAGGAAACAAGCGTGGTAACTCAAGAGGTAGCAGTGAATTTACAAATTTAAATGGTTGGACTAAATGCAGAAAGCTTAATAAATCAGATTCAATCTCTCCTAGTACTGATACAAGATCCAGGCCTCTGCTGAGGAAGCAGGTGCCTGTGTTAAGTTCGTGTCTCAAGACAGCATTCAAGAGTGTGCCTTCAGTTCAGAGCTCTGGGAATGCTGCCTGGAATGAGGCCCAGTGGGACCTGGGCTGACTGTGGTCATTGGTCCTCCTGTGGGAGCTGCTGCTGGTCTGGCTGTCAGGAAGCCTTAACAAGGCAAAGTCCATCTGGTAATGCTGACAAAATGACCCTTGAGTCAATGGCACCCAGATTCACTGGCGATGGGATGCTGCAGCTGCTTTTTGACAACTCCCCTAACACTCTCGTCTCAGGAACAGAGTTTTTAAGAGACTTGTATTACATTATGTGGTTACTCTGCGAAAATTTGGATCCACAGGTTGAAATAAATTTAAAACACCTTCTTCTCATCCTGAAAAACATATACAAATATATATATGTAGTTGAGCATCTTGGGAACTGCCCATGCTGTACCCATCAGTATTGCTAGTGAGACAAGGTCCCACACTGAGGGGTGAAAGCAGGGAATGTGTAAGCTGTATTAATACACAAAATCACTGGAAAGTATGAAAAAAGGGGAAATAATTTGATTGAAAAACTAATGGCTGGATCCAGCATAACCAGATAGATACTTAATTGCTTGCATGGATCGTACACTGCCCATAATTGCCAGCTGGTGTCTTCAGATATGTCTTGGATCTTCGTGTGCCTGGAATTTACACTGGAGTTTGTATTGGCATACAGTGGGATTCAGGTGTGGATGTGAGGGGGAAAGGAGAGAAAAGCAGAAATTGGTATGTTTCTTGATACAAGCCTGCTGTTAACTGGGCTTTTTAAAGTAAAGTTGGGAGTAGTCGAAACACTCTTAAGATGGGTCAAGGGCAGTTTTATTAGCATCTTCCACGAACTCCAGTGTTTTCTACAGCCTATAGACTCCACAGGAGGAAATTGTTTCAAACTAGAAATTGCTTCAGGTTAGTTGTTTCCTTTCTTTCAGCTCAAAACAAGAAAGCATTGGATGCCCTGAGTCTATCTTTTAAGACCCATAGGTGAACTTTCCTAATAGAGCTGTGTATTTCAGTGAACCAGAAATACTCACTGAAAAAGTCTTTCAAGCTACTTTCTCTGTGATTGCAGAATCTTTGGGTTCTGAAAAAACAAAGCCTCAAGGGAACAAGAAAGAGAAGTAAATTAGGAGTAGAATTGTTTTCAATTAAACAAAAAAAGAGAGCATTCACCACCCAAAGGACAAAAAATCCTAACAGGGGGTAGAGGTAAGGAAAAACAACTGTGAGTGATATATTGTGGGTTTTTTTACTTAATATAAATTCCCTTTTCAAACTTATTACTTTTACTTTTTTTCAGTGTAGGACTTTTTCTTCCATGCCAGCCCCTTCTGAACTACAGGCCATTCTGAAAGGGCTAAGATATGCCCCATATCCATTTCAGAGACGCAGGACTTCTTAGCAAGCTCCATTCTTTAGAGCCTGAAAATTGCAGCTGGAAATCTCACGAAGATATGGAGTTCTTGTGGTATTTCTTTGGTGTTTCCCTTGGTCAGGCAAGTGACAGGAGCAAACACTTCTCACTACAAGCTGGAGGGAAGCTGTTCCCAGTCCTGGAAAAACCAAAATAGGCAGGAATGACTAAAAATGAGAAAAGCAAGGGAAATAAAACTTAGCTGGATTTCTATTGTTGTGCCACTTATGTTTGAATCTCTTTAATCTGCCTAGCTCTTAAGTTAGCAATTTTAAAAATTGAATTAATTTTTTTCCTTGCAGTTTTTTAATGATTGTTTCCCTGCTAATTTTGAAAGAATAAATCAAGCTGTATTTATTAGTAAAATTGCCCAGCCTCCTCACTGCTGAAACAAATAGCATAATTCTCTGCCTTTGACCTGGGAAGTATTTGTGGAGCCAGTTCCCAAGACTTCAAAAAAGAAGACTAAAGATAATAAAAACATATGTCAACATCTTAGGCTTTCCTTCTACTACTTCGTTGCTACTTCAGTGATCAAAAGAAGAAAAGTAATTGTTAATGTTTAATCTAGCTAATACTCTCGTGGCATTCCAGTTTGACTTGGCTCTGCTTCCTTTGCTTGCTTTGCCTGGGGTAGGCTGTTTTTTGCCATGTATCTGTAGTCACAGAAAGAAGAACTATTTATTTGTTGTGATGAATCATAATAAAGTGACACCAAAACAGGATGAGGTAGAGAATTTCATTAAGCTGGACATGTTAGAAATCAAATGATGACTTGAGGAAAGAGACTAAGGAAGAGTGAGCCAGAGTCCAACTATAGAGCTTTGATTTTTGTATTATTTCAAAAGCAGCTCCGCTTTCAAAAAACACAAGCTGGGTTCAGCAAAACCATTGTTCTGGGAGGTATCTTCTAGTCTGGATTTGAATGCTTGGAGCTCATTTTGAAACACTGCTGCATTGTTTCTAATGGTGAGGTTAAGATTGTTCTGGGCTAGGAAAATGTCTTGCGGTTGGGAAGTTTTGAACTGAAGAAGAAAGCTCTCCCAGTTGAATGCTACAATGGATGAGTCTGTGACACCAAGGTTACCTCTTACCCCTGTGAAATCCAGGAAAAACTGGCTCAGGATGCAAAGCTGACTGCCACTTGCACTGGTATGATTTTGGGTGAGATGGCTTGTGCCTTGTCTCAGCAGGATTTTTGGGAGATGTTAGTTGAGATTCACTGGAACTTAATTTAGCATCATAAAAGCACAGTCCAAACTACCTTTCTGGACTGCCTTTGAGTTCAGGTTAGGGAGTCTGGCACCTTTGAAAGGCAATCCCACCCAGCTGGAATATGGACCTGAGCAGGTCAAGGATTACCTGCTTTCCCGAGGATTTCTGTTTCCCTGGCTGGAGGCAAAGCCTGGATAACCTGGAACAAGTTGTCCAATGAAGTTGTGGATGCCCTATCCCTGGAAGTGTTTGAGGCCAGGTTGCATGGAACTGTGAGCAACCTGGTCTAGTGGGTAGCATCTCTACCCATGACAGAGCGTTTGGAACTAGGTGATCTTTAAGGTCTCTTCCAACCCAAACCATTCTGTGAATCTGTGATAACTGACTTACTCAGCTAAGGACCAAAATGCATTTCCTTAATCTGCAGGTATCTCACTTATGCACAGCTTAAAAGTTAGCTTATTTTTCAGGAGGGGGTTGTGCAAGTCAGTGTCTAAGATTTTTGAAAATCTAGACATAAGATAAAATTTTGACATGACACGGCTGCTATAGCAAACTCTCAATGGCCCTGTTGATGCTATGTGGACATGGTGTGACGGCCAGTCCAGGGAGAACTTGTTCTCTTCCTGATGCCAGAGTCAGCTCTGTCTTGTTGAAAAATGGCAGCATCCTAGCACAGGAAAGGGCTCCTTTTCTCTGTGGAAACGGAAGATAGCAGAAATACATCAAATTCTTTGGGTCTTCAAGGCTGCAAATGTTTAGAAATAGTGCCAGCTCTGTCCTCACTCTTTGGTGTGCTTTAGTATTCATCTGTTATCTCCTCCTCTTCCCTCCCTTCCCACCAACTTTCCCTGGAAGCATAGCCAAGGCCACCAACTCTGATCCTCAGTGGTGGTGAGTGCACAGCACCACAGCCTGCACTGGGAGGGATGGATGCTCAGCACGGCTCAGGATTAGGGCCCTGCCTTGAAACAGCCTCTCAATTGCAGCATTTATTCTGCCACTTTAGTTGCTGGACTGCAAAAGTACTTGAAGTGTTTTCATCCTGCTGAAATGTATAGGGAGCACAGGGAGGGAGCTCCTGTGCTCTCACATCGGATTAGGGTAATAACCCTGTACACTGTTGAGCTATTCAGTGTGCTTGTGGTGCTTATGATGTTAACTAGAAGCGCAGACAGCAAAGCCCCAAGATTACATTTTGCACTTTAGCTAAGTATTTAATCAGAAATGTTAATAATCTCTCGATTAAGCAGTTTAACAGCAGATTAGGTCTAACAATGGGGTTTTTGCAGGCGCAATCCTATCGTAACTACAGCTGCAAGACTTGTGACCGGGGGAAAAACATTTCTTATTAACCCCCTCAGCAAAACTGTTGAGGAGTTCACCTTCACCAATAATGTGTTGTTACAAAGTATTTTATTTTGAAACTATCTTAAATGACCATGGTATTTTGAATGTGCAGTGTCCAGAAAGCTGAGGAATCTGCTCTGCAACTGTGGTCCCACGTGTATTCATTAAGAACAATAACTTTTATATATTGAAAGAGTTTTGTCTGAGGGAGTAGAAGGTGATGTTTACAGACACAGTGATCATCACTTTATGTAGTTGTGGTTTAGCCATGACAGTAGCATCTTGCAGTTCTGTATGTTCTTAAAAAGTTGAAAAAATCTATGTTTTGCTTGCCAGGCAGGAGTCAGAACTGCTTTACCACTCACAGAGGGTCGTTAAGCCAGGAAAGTCTCAATTGTCACTGAGGGTCCTCAGCTTGGAGATGTACTGCTGTGGGGAGGGAAGAAAATACTGCTATGCGATGTGCATTGATGTGTATATCCCAAAACACCCACAAATTTCCACTCAGCACCAGTAAATCTTCAGTGACAGCTCTGTGTGCCAATGTGGGACATCTGGAAAAGAGCAAGGAGAATGATAAGATGTCTAAAAATATTAGCTAGATGAAAGATTGAATCAATTAGTGTTATTCAGCCTCAAGAAGAGAAGAATTGAGTAATGGGAAGAGGAAATCTGCTCTCCATGCCTGTGCTGGATCAGATATATAGTAAACCTGAATTACAGCAAGGAAGAGACAGCACAGATGTTGCAGAACTTCTTCAAAGCCACAGAAGCCACATCTAGGATGAAGTTAGCTGGCTGTCAGGTGTCAGTTTTTCCTGCCTTGCACTCAAAGGTGCACTGAGTGCTCACGAGCAAGGCTCGTGGCACTGAGCAGGTGCCTCTGTCCCCATGCTGCTCTCACTGCATAGTCTAAAATACCAGCCAGGACTCCCAGATCACTCCGATGAAATCAAGCAAAAAAGAAGTAGAAAGAAAAACATATGCCTTAGAAAATTCTAGAAGTCACTGACACTTACAGTATTTAACAGGCAACAGACCTAGATGTCAGACAAATTAGGCATACTATGCTTCTGTGATCCTTTTCCCAGAATGTGTCAATAACCCATTAAGAACCACTTCAGAATAAGGAAAGAAAGAAAAAAAAAGGTATTTTTAAAAAGGAAACAACTTTCAAGTTATTTCTTTCACAGAACAGAGGTTGCACATATGCCTCAGAAATTTTCCTATATCCATTCAGGGCTGAAACAAATGACCTACTTTTTAGGAGGGCACAAGATTTGCTCCATGCTATCTGACCTCAATCCTCAATGACCTTTTGAACTTGTAGTTATGTGTCACATTTGGTGTGCTCCTTGACATTCTTTTTTTTCCATATTTAAAAATGTGGGGAGGAAGTAATGGTAGCTAATGCCCTCATTATAATGATCAAGAGACAGACAAACTTCATTAATAGATGGGCATCAGATTCATTTGCTGTCAGCATGCATGAGAGAAAAGATTTAATATTTCAAACCTTTAAGCTCTGCAAGAGAATGTATCATTAAAACATGGTTCACTGATCATGGAGTGCTTGGAGCACTGTAGGAGGACTGTGGGTGTTTTAGACTATAGAGAATTGTCTGATATTATTAGTTTAAGCAGGCCAACACTTACTGTGACTTGAACTGTTAACGCTTCCTTTTCTCTTTGTTTCCCTGTCCCGTTCTTCCTCCAGCATCGTTAGTGACAAAACAGGAGACCAGAAGCTGTAACCTGCTCCCTGTCTTTGGGCATTAATCAGTTTAGGGTAACAAATTTAGAAATTTATCTGAAAATAAAGGAGCAAGCCAGAGCTTTAATTCCTTACCTAGCTGCTGCTTTTGAGCTAACACCCAGCTTGGCTGCTGCTTGTTAAACAGCAGTGCAAAAAACCACACGAGATGATAAAAAAGAAATCTTATTACGTGGACAGGTCTTCAGCGAGTGGTCGAGTGATTTAGTTGGAGTGTTGTGCCTTGATGTGGCTAAAAGGAAAATAATGAAGCCAAGCAGGGGGTCAAGAGCAACGCGAAACAGTGATTAAAGTTGTTTATATCTCTTTGTTGGCATGGATACAATCAAATAAGCTCATTAGACATTTCGAATTGCAGAAACATAGCTCAGAAAGCAGCCTGAAATAATATCTGTTATTGCCCTTGTGCAGAGTTTCCCTCTGGGCTGTGCCAGCTAGTTTTAGCCTTCTGGTAGGTGATATGTTCTTTCAAAGGAATAAATGAAGTGAATGCAGATACGTCCAAAGATTTTTAAGGAATTCAGAGTGGATATGAATCTGATGTTAAATAAAACACATGTCAGATGTTAAGATATTAGAGGAAAAATACCGACGATTACCTTTAGGAAAAGTTAGTTGTTTTAAATGGGGCCTTTTCAAGGTAGCCTGATGAAATGAGATCTTCCCCAAGCACACTTGTGTATGCTGAACTACTTACACCGCACTGGCAACTTTGCCCTTAAGGAGTGCTAAATTAAACAGAACTCACTGCTAATGTAGTCATTGTCAAAGGTTTGCAAAGTCCAGCCCAGGACTGCTGAAATACAGAGGGAGGAGACAGTGGTGTCCCTGTGCTTCTTAGCTGAGCTTTGAAAGCAGAGGGCTTTTGCACTATATCATCTAATTGCACTGTAAATTTTGTGCTCCTCTTAATTATGCTTCCTCCTCTGTCCTTTGTGTGCTCCGTGTGTAGGACTGAATCTAATTTGTGACTGGTGTTGGAGAACTGATGAGACTTTTGCCAGCAGTCATGTAAATGAATAACTTTAAGGTTAAGCTATTGATTGCAAGGACCATAAAGCTCAGTGTGTTCATTCATATTGAGCCTCTCTAAGCACTAGACTGGAGATTTTGCTGCATGTTTCCTTTAACAGTAGATGCAGGAAAAGAATACCAGAGATGGTTGCAAACTGTGCAGTCAGGCATCGCAGTGAAAGAGGTTTGTGTTTGAAGAACAGAAAAGGGAGTGTAAGGATGGAATCCAGGTATGCTGGATTCTGATGCAGGTGGCTATATTTATGTCTGAGGAAAACCAAGATACCTGCTGGGTTTTCCACAGTGAAGTCTGGGACTCTCTGCAAGTTGTTCAGACTTCCAGAGTGTCCACAGCACTCTGGGAAGGGGAACCTTTAGCTCATTGCCTTTTGACAGGTTTACCTGCTCTACTTCCTACCCATACCTATGCTCCATACAGCACTTGTGCAAGGCTGATGGATTCACACTTTGCCTCTCCATGTTTGGGCCATCTGCTGGTAACCAGTGAGGCCCAGGCAGCAGGTGCTGTGGTCAGGAAGGTGGTCACCTGCTGGGACCTGGTGCTCAGCTACTGCATGTTCAGGAGAGCTGATAGCAGGGATATGGAAAACTGGAATGTACTTTCGCAGGAGTGGGGTGAGGAGCTAGGGGAGCTACGGAGGGCCCAGAGCAGCTTCCTCTTTTCCGGTCTTCTGTGAGATATGAACCTCTTTGGCAGCAGCAGTGTGGTATAAGTCTGACTCTGTCTGGAAAGCTGGATGTGGAAAAATAGCAGTGCAGTAACTCACCCACTTGTTAGTCCAACCTGTGGCTAGCTGGAGTTGTAAATGTGGGTCTTTGGTAGGCACAAAACACATTCACTGAATAAGGAATCAAAAAGCCCAGTCTTGGCACAAGACTTCCGAACAAGGAATACGGGAGAAGAGTGAAATATCTTGGTTTGGCTACCTCTGTAGATGGGTCTTCTGCAGAATTGCAGAATAGTTACTTTGTCCCAATGAAGCCAAGGAAGCATCAGTTTGGTTGGGTTGAATCTGTGCTCCAGGTGTAGATTGGAGAAGACACTGTAGTGGTCATATTCCTAAAATGCACTGGCAACTCAGCCTCATGTCTTGCAAAGGCTTCCTGCTAGCTGGAGCAGGGACAGACAGCCCAATTGAAAAAAATGTGCAGCTGGGATAGAGATGCGGGCTGGGAAGGCCTTGGAAACCAAATCTAAGCCTATGAGTGTGCCAGTTAATTCAGACTCTTTTTTCAGAACTTGGCTCCCCACAATAATTCAGTTTGGATTTTCCTAAACTTGACAGTGTGGCTAATGTGGTCACAGACTTTATACGCCAGTGCAAGCGGACATATTTAATGCCTCAGCAATCAAGTGTGGATCTGCTGATGGCGAGCAGGGCTGTGGTGCTGCCGATGGCACGTGGAAGTGTGCTGAGCACAAACAAGGTGGCTGTGTTGGACACTGCAGGAATAAAAGGGACCAGGGATGGGGAAATAGGAGGACTGTGGGACACTCAGGGTAAACAGCATATGGAAACTGCTGTACCAAGACAGCTTTGCTTTGATATGTACTCCTTGTATAATTACCATGTTAATTAGCTGACAGGACAATGTTGTGGTGAAGAAATGAAATTACTCAAAAAATGTCATAGCTATCATTGGGAGAGCATCTGAAGAAGGGACAGGGCAGCCAGGGAGGCTGCATGTGGCTCCAGCAGAGTGCCTGGAAAAGACCATACCCAAGAGGGACAGAGACATGGGGTTGTCTCTGAGCAGAAGTGCCAGCAGTGGGGACTCAGACTCTGCCGTGCTCATTGATGGCTGGGCTGGGGTGCAAGGGTCTGCCACAAACCAGAGTCCATTCAGTCTCTTCATGAGCATACCTAGAACATCCTTCATCCAGAAATCAGGACTGTATGAGGGATGAGTTGGGAAGAGTCATGGCAATGAAACACACTATCCAGATTAGAGCTCCCTAGGGAGAGGGAAACCTTCTGCCACAGCAAAAGGGACTGTCACCCACCCTGCGTGGCACCAGCCATGGTCAAGCAGCACTGCTGCAGCTGCAGACTAGCCCCATGGTCCCTCAGGGATGATGCATTTCTCTCTTCATCAGCATCACAAGCTTTGCAGGCTCAGGTCAGAGGGAAGAAAATGGTCAGCTTGCTTACAGAAAGTTTTTAGGCAGCCTTGCTACCCCCAGGAACAAAAAGGTGCCCTGGAGCATTCCCTGCTCTGGAGCTGAGGGCAGGGCTGCCTTGGCAGTGCCACTGCATTGCACAAGTCCCATCCCTGCAGTTACCACCCTTTACCTTTGTGCACCCGCATCAGGACATTTCCTACCCACTTTGTTCTCCCCTCCAGCTGGGAATAAGTATCCCCTGCTTTTCTGACTAATTCTTTGTGCCCATAGTTATTATTAGAAGTATATCTGATTCTTGCCAGAAATAAAAGTAATTACAAGCTTCAGGCTGGCACCTTTCTGTCTACCTCCTGCAAATATTTAAATCGGGATTTTGTTACCGACTGCCTTTGGTAATTAGTTGTTCAGTAGTATTTTTCCACTGCCCACATATAGCTGTAGATTGTGAAGACCAGACCAGATCTCCAAGCCTGCCTGCCTCCTCCCCCTCCCCTCCCCATGTACTTTTTAACTTTCTATGAGAACAAGTTTTATGAGACTTTTTCATAAAATAGAATCACAGAGTCATTTAGGTTGGAAAAGACCTTTAAGATCATTGAGTCCAACCATTAACCCAGCACTGTCAAATACACCCATAAACCATGTCCCTAAGCACCACATCTGACAGCCTCTAGCTGAAAATGTTTTTTGGCCAGGGATTAATGGATAAACAATCAGTGGAAGGGATTTTTATATATGCATTTCTAAAATAGGTTTCCAACTGTCTGCCTTGCTTTCTCATCTGAAGCAGTCCATGTTTCTCAGGCCAGCACTGACACAACAAAAGGATTGGTGGCAGCCTGAGTGCTATCTGTGGTGGTGTCTCCCCCAAAATCAAGAAACATTTCTGAAGGCTCTCCTTTGACTCTGCTCCACCATTCTATGACCTTGAGGAGAAGGAACCCTTTGTATTTTTTACAGATCTTTGGCTTTGACCATGCAATCGTGGATTGACTTTTGATCTTGCTTTTGGGTGACACAGACCTTCTTCTCATGTGCTGATTCTTTCCTGTTGAAAGCTTCATGGGGGTGAATTACACTGTGCTTTGTCCTGCTGTGCAAGGGCCACAGTGGAATCTAGCTGTCCCTGTCACACGTTATGATGTTTCAGAAACCTGTGCTGCAGAATTTGCTTTCTAGGTTACAGAGAGTGAAGGAGATGTGGATGTTGCCCATGCTCCCTGGCCAGTGTGGACACTAGACTGGAGACCTTGGCTCCTTGCCTCTTATTTACCTACAGCAAAGCTGCACTTTGTGTGATAAACATGCAAATTTCAACTTTGTTGCTGCTTGGTGATCCAAAATGCCAGGCACAGCAGCCATAGAAAAGTGGAGCACTGAACATTACCTTGCCAGAAGCGTTAGGCTCATCCCACATACATGAACATGACACGATTAATGACAGCTCCACTTCCTAATCACTATACTTCTTAGCTTGCTGACTCTTACACTGGAATACAGAGATTTTACAAGTGTTAGACTTTATATCTCTCATCCCCCGCCTCAGAGGAAAAAGCATTAAAAAAATCATCCTACAGATCTCCAAGATGTGAATAACATAGCTTGGCAGCAAAGCACTTCACAAAATGAAAGCTCTGAGAAATCTTGCCAACTCCTGAGTTATTTCTAACTTGGTTTCCATCATAGTGTGGAAAGGGTTTTGGCAAGGCAGCTCTCAACAGGAGCTGAATTCAACAGGCAGAGGCTGCCAGGCAGTGACAGTGGGTCACTCAGCACCCTCGGAGCAGAGCACAAGTGTGGGACGTGGAGCCAGCCCAATGCCAACTGTGGAGAGAGGAATGGGCTGTGGATGCAGTGCAAGAAAAGGCAGGTGGGACGGAATGACAGGACAAAGTTAACTAGACTTCCAGTCTTCCCAGGTGCCTGCTAGTCTCTTCCGTGTTTTTACGCAACTGGTCTTGGTCTCACTTTCCAGGAAGCCACCAACAGCCTGCATAATAGTGTATATAAATTTTTGAAGGACTCATAGGAAGGAAGGGGGAAGAGAAGGGATCGGAAATCCTTAGAGTACTAGTAGAGTTGTCATGGATGGTATATTTATTCAAATGTTTTTATATTTGCTTAAGAAAATCTGTTTTTCCTCTGAACGGCCAAAAAAGGAGCTATTAATGGTAAAAGTCCAAGGAAGCTATGTAACTTCCAAATGCTTTCCTAATGATTGCTAATGGGCAGTGTGCACGTTCCAGACTCTAGTTAACCTCACCAGGATAGGAAATGCAATAAAATTATAATTTTAAGTACTGTAGTTCATTAAGATGGAAGAGCTTTTCATTTAATTTTAGAGTTTCAGGGTGCAATTGAGACTACAAAATGAAACACTTCAAAGCACAGAAGCTGGAAAAGCTGCTGGGGAAACAAACACACTATTTATATCATCTACCAGTACCATTTTTCCACACTGAATCAATTTATTCTTCCTCCTGATGTCCTTGCTCCGAACTCACAGGTCTTATATTTGTCTCCTTGTACATGTGGGCTGTAATTAACAACACAGGTATATTTGAAGCATTATTTTAAATATTCAGCTTTTTGTGAAAGGAGCCTGAAAGCAGCATCTGCTGTCTGGGCATATTGATCTTATTTTACTGTGTCTCACGTTAAGGCTCTGTTATCTCTGATAAGTTTTGCAGCTCTCACATGCATGTGTCTGTTCACTCTGCTGAGCCTGGGAAGCGAACAGAGCTTTGCTTCAACAGTGTGCTTAACTTTTCACTTCAGTTTGTGACCTCATCTGCTCCTGTCCTGTGCTGCCTAAGCCTGCTCTGGGTTCTGCCATGACTCAGGGTCCTGCTCATCCTGTGGTGCTTGTCTTCCTTGTTACTGCTCAAAGCACATCGACTGTCTGGACAACTCAATCAAAGAGCGAGCTTGAAAAAGCTACTAAAAGCACGCAGGAAAACTCCATCCCCCATTTATAAAATGTTATGCTGGCACTTGCGTGGCCAGGGAACAGCAACAGGCTTGTCATGCTGCTCCAGCCTGTGAGCACTAGTCCCTGGCGAGTGAGGAGACACAACACTGGCAGCCCTGGGACATGATCTGCTGTGAAGCAATTTCTTCTCTGCAGCAGAACAAGTGACCTATGTGAACAGGGACTGAGCAATCTTGAATTTCAGCTATCAACTGACTGCACTGAACTGCTTACAAAAGATACAGCGGCCAAGAATTACTCATGGAAATAATTCCACAATCATCTTTGAATAAGCAATAACTATAGGAAAACTGTAAACTGTTCAAACAACTCAGAAAAAGGGCTTTATGACATGCTATCAACTCAGTTTCTGCCCAAGGCTTCATTTCATGCCTTAGTTACTGCAGCCTCCAGCTTTGTGGCCTTGACAGCTGCAAACATACATAAAGAATGGGACAGCCTCATGCTGCTGTTTTCTGAAGGGCTCTTTCTCTCCCACTAACTACTGCTGGCCTCTTAACCAAACCACGTGTTTGTGTATGCCCCTGAGTTTGAAGTCACCAACTTGCACAGCGGGGCCAAACTAAATGCAGGAACATTTCCTGGGGATGGCAGCTGAGCTCACAGTCTCGTGCTGTGCTCTGCATCGCTGCAGTATTTTGCAGAAGCACTGTATGAGCTTGCCAACACCAAGACACCTTAGCTGTCTTCAGAAATAGTAGCCACTTCTCTGGATGATGGTGCAGATGCCAGCTGAGATAGAGCAAAGCAAACTTCATGTCTGCACCCGTAAGGTTGTCTATTGTTTTGCCCTGTGCTGTCTTTCAGCCCCATTTCATATCCTGAAATCACGCACCACCATTACTATATTTTCTCCTTTACCCTTTTTAGGCATGGTCCTCTATGTTCCTGTTCACCCTGGTGATCTCTCAGAGATTGCCTGGCAAAACCACAAAGTATCTCCCTGTCAGCTGCTTCAAATCCTCCCTCCTCACTGACACTGAAGGGGAAGCCCCATACTGGTAGGCTGGCAAGGACACCTTCCTCTTAGGGCTAAGCAAGTCTACCTGATCCAGATGTTCCATTTCACCACATTCCCCCAAACATCCCAGAGCTGCCCCTGTGTGGGGAGAGAGCTGTGTTACCCCAATAGTTAGTTTCTTGGGAAACCCCTTAGGGAAATAGCCCAGTGGTCTTCTGTGACGGTGTGTTTATCTTGGTGTGCACCTCAGGATGTGTTTAGACTACATTAAAAATCGTTTTAACTTGTACAGGGAAAATCCCTATTTGGGCCAGCTTTTGGGGAAAGCTAACCCTGAAGTTACCTCACACCAGCAATAAAACAGTTAGAGGCTGAGTGAAAACTGAAGTATTCTTGTTAAGAGTGTCTAAATCCATTTGCCAGGCCTGTACACCATCACACGCTGTAGTATCCTGAGATTTAGCTTCAAGTGCCCCCTTTCCCCTCTTAAATGTCATATAATCTATACAAGACAAGAGGTACTATTATGAGGGTGGTTTGACCTGCAGCATTAAAACACAGATCTTAGCTGAGGAATTTCTGTATGAAGCCTATAACCTCTGGCTGAACTGGAATGTGCCTTTCAGAAAGGAATCCAGGCTTTTGCTTTAAGACCCCCCAGCCCACACAGTCCACATCCGCTGTAGGTATGTTGTTGAAATACTCAGCTGTACACTTTCTGTGTTTGTGTGTTTAAAAACAAAAGCCACTAAATATATTTCTGGCCAGATTCCTGTGGGGGACTTAAGTATACGAAGTGCCAGTTACATTTTTAAGACCTGCATGTGCTGGTGCTTCCAGAGCAGCGATCCATTGCTTCCTAAAATTGTCAATGTTTACAGTTTTTACTCATAGAAAAGGTCCAAACAGATGTGCCCTATTAGCATAAGCAACAGGCTGTTCAGACTTATGTCCAAACTCTGGTGGGTCTGTGTACCAGGTGTTTTCCTGCCTGTCTTGTCTCTGGAGTTGATTGTAACATGCATGATCGCACAACACAGAGACCCTACTTCTTCCTTCCTGATGGCTGGTAACTTTCAATGTCCCCATTGGGAGTGTGGGAGACCAGGCTGGAGCTCCTCTCCTACCTCACCTGGAGTAGAGGTTTGAGTTATGATCTCTTAGATATGCCCTAACCACAGGATTTTCAGATGCTCCCATAACTCTTTCTGGTTAAGCATTCATGGGCCAGAAAGTATCAGGAATTCCCCTAATATTCAGCTACTTCATACAAAGTACAGCTGGTTAACCGGGAGAGAACGGGTTGCATATTGCAGAATACATCACCGCAGTGAACCTGATCCTACTTTCAACCTGACTTCGAACCAAATTCCAGCTACTGCCTTTCATCATATTTCTGATGTCCAGATTAAAGAACAATTAACTGCTTTCTTTTAACCTCGTGTAAGTAGCTGGTCTGCAGTTCTCTGGTTGCTTTAATCTGACAAGCACAAGTCAGAGCTCCCTGTTCTTCAGGCCTGATGGCTGTTCTGTGGTGCCTCGGCACTGGTGTAGTAGGTCTTGCAGTGAACTGATCTGATTGTGACTCAGCCAGACTGGTTCTCTGCTCACTCATAACACAGTGTACAAAGGGCAGAGGTGAGGGGAAGACCCAGAGGAGCAGGGAGGAGAGGGGAGTGAAGGTCTGGTTTGTCCCTTCTAGTGGCAATCAAGATCCCTCTAGGATGGCAGACTTGTGTTACTCACAAGACCTTTTATGTATTTCTTTTCTGCTCTCCCACCTGTAATCTATCAATACCACAGAACTTTGGAAGATGTTTCTGAAAAGGGTATGGTGGTTTGGGGATGGGTAGAAAGAGAATTCTGCTATGAAATTCAAATTTGTTGAAACCTTAGATTTTCTAGAGTTGTTCCCATCTTCCCAAAACCTTCCCAGTGGGAACATCAATAATCTCTGTGGGACAAGCAAAAATATCCTGCCTGCCTATAGTTAAGATGGCCCATGTCACATGATTCACATCCATGCAGGTGAGTAATATCTCCTTCAGGAGTTTGTACAGGCTATAGCAGAGAGAAGTATTTGTTGCATCCATGATTCACATCCATGCAGGTGAGGAATATCTGCTTCAGGAATTTGTACAGGCTATGGCAGAGAGAAGTATTTGTTGCTTTTATAGAGTTATGCTGCACCACTACTCTGAAGGGCTCTAAGTAAACTTTTAGTGAACCTGTGGCATAAGTCCTCCTTCCCTGCAGTCCAAATCCATGCTGCAAATCTGTAGAGACAAGAGGAAGTGGTTAAAATTTTCAGGGGATTGAGCTCGTGTCTTGCTCCAACCAAAAGGCATGCTCACACTGTTGCCCCTGGTTGAGAGCCCTCCAGTTAGGGCTTGTGTGACAGCCTGGTGAGCTGATGCAATGTGCCATTTGCTAGGAAACCAACTCAGCAGAAGGATGGAATAGTTTTCTGCTGGGGTAGTAAACTGAACTGGTCCTGCTGTGACCTAATCAGTGCTGCAGAGGGTAGAGGGGGAACAGGAGTAGATGAGGGAGGAGGAGTGGTTGTGGGAGAGGGCTCAGATGAACTGACTCTGGGGTTAGTCAGACATGGAGATTGTGTATCTGACAAAGCCCACGGAGTGGCCTTGACTGTTGGTTTTTGCAAAGGGATGGCATGTTCTACAATAACTTACTGCCTGCAAGAGACAAACAAAGCCCCTGCCCAGGCTTTATTTTTCCAATTTATCACTGAAGCTCTGTTGGAAATGACAGACACACAATTGTACTTGGGTCACAAAGAGGAAATACCTGAATAACGTAACCAACTGGGACTCATGAAGGTGCTTTGTAAACTTTTGTCATGTAAGAAGTTGAGAAGGTGCAGCCCAGGAACTTCAGTAGGAATTAGTTTTCTTTTGGAATATTCTGGGAGAGGATAATTCTGATTTACGACCAGCTGGTTATACTTCTTTTAGAATAATCACTTTAAGTGTCTGCACATAATTCTGATTCCTACATTAAGCAATTAATACTTTGGTATTTTTTTAATTCCACCCCAGTGAGGTGGACTTTTCTGTTAGTCACCTCTCACTCACAAATCAATTCCTCTTCTTGATAAAATTGGCAAACCAGCTACATCCAATGCCAACAATATCTGAACTTTATTAGGTCATCCAAAGCAGTGAATAATAAAGTTAGAGGGATGGGTTTATCTAGGACCACATGCTGAGTTTCACTCCAGAGTAAGACTCTGAAAGTCTCTGCAGTGGAACTATAAATCCCTGGACATAGCATGGAAGTGCTAATGGGCCCTCAGATTCAGTGCCACTACCAGGCAATAATATCCATAATAGCAACTAACAAAGATACAACCAACTGAGCTCTTCAGGGTTCAGCAACCGCTCCCAGGCTTGGAGCAGAGCTCATTTATTTTCTTCTCTTCATTCCACTAGAGCAGCTCCAAGCCCTGACAGCACATGGGGATAATTGAAGCAAAAGTGCTCAACCCTGACTGCCCAATCTTCTCATAAAACAATCCCAGGATTGTTCTGGGGACCGTTGGCACAACAAACCTTGCACTGCAAATTTTGCTCCATAATTAGCAAGCAGTTGCTGTCATGCCTGTCAGATGGGTTTATGTGACGATGTGAATAGAACAACAATTGACTGTCTTCCCTTGCAACCAAGGAGAAGAAACTGCTTTGAGTAAAGCTGACAATTATGTAAAAGGAACTAAATGAATTTGGCTTATGGTTCACACTTACCCCTCACAGATGGAAGGCAAGACCTCTGAGGCCTGTTTCTGAGTCCTTGCCCCTTTGTACCTGACTAGTCACTGGCTAAGTGCCTAATGAGGCTCAGAGGAAACAAAACCAGTACTGAGGGCTTTTCATTGTCTTTCTTTTCTTTACAGAGCAGGGGATTACCATGTGGTCCGCATCCAAGTTCAAAATCTGATCTTATCACCCAAAGCTGATGGCAGACACAACTATGCTTTCACAAAACCAGAAAGAGTAGTGATACCATGAGCTGGACAACAAAGATAGGTAGAAAATTGAAGAAGCTTTGAAAATTTTAGGTACTCCATCTATACATATGCCTTCTCAAGCTATCTGTACACAAGGCAGTTGTGTTAGGTTTTTCCCACCCACCCACTGATTGTAGTGGTGGAAGCAGTAATGTAGAGGAGAGTCCAGTTATCTGCCTACATTTTACCACTAATCATTCTTAATCTCATCTAGGACAAGTCTCATGAGGAATATAGAAACTCTGACTCTCTGTGGGCAGTAACAGCTGGAGCTGTTGCTGGAATTTATAGAAAGGCAGGCTTGGAGAATAAGAAATCTTAGCTATTAATACATGTTGATTCTGGTCTCGTTGCAGTAGGAGAGCACTTAAGGCCAGGGATGAACAAAGTGGGCCACTTTTTGCATTCACAGTGGGAATTTTTCTTTTGCTCTGAAATGTTCAGTATGTTTCTCAGGAACTGGTGTCCCAGTACAGTTTGACATGTGGGAGTATGGTCTGTGTTGAACTGCAGGCAGAAAGATGTTTTACTGTGCTGATGAAACATAGAATTGCCTGAGGATCAAAAAACTTCTATCAACCAAGCATCTTCTCTGAGCACCCCAGACTCAGCAGGGGTAGGCAGAGCACTGCTGCCCAGGGACCTCAGTGAAACCTGGTGTGCTGGAAACAGAGTGAAGTGATTCAACTGGAAAGGCAGAATTTGGGATGTGTAAAAGGAATAAGCTGGGGATGTGGGGTGAAGCACGGAGATGCAAGAGCTGCCTTTCCTTTGCTGCCATCCAACTCTACCCTTTTGAATAGCCCTGGCTGGGCAGGATGCTTAAATGAGTCATCAGACTGCTTCACTGGTCTTCTCTCGCTGGTGCAGGAGAGGTGTAGAGAAAATCCAGGCACCTGCATGTGGCATCCCAGCTCTTGCTGCCCTTTGGCTCTCCACTCCAACACTCCTCATGGTAAATGTTTCCCTTTCTCAGGATCTTCCTAACTTCTGAGTCGCTTGCTGCTCTATCTTGTTACAGCTTTATCCTTCTCTGTTGGGAAGTCTTGTCTAATATATCATTAAAAAGTCACTCAATTTGCCACCAGACAGTGAATTTCTGGATGAGGATAGCACTGAAACCTACCAGTGCTAATCTTACTAATCTTGTGAATCTTTTTCCTCCTTTTGCATTCGTTGGAAAGGTCGTATGAAGAGAGATCCTACATGTGTGTCTAATGGACTGGTAAGGGTTGCAAACATAAACAACAAAATAAAGACCTCACATAGCCATGGACATGTAATCTTGTCCTCTTCTTATACACCTTCCTTCCTATGTATCTCTGTGGACTTAAGTTCTAAAACTGACTAAAGCTGAACACATGTCCAAACACACCAAATCTGTAAGAAAAGTCTTTGAAACTCCTTTACAAAAACCCAGTAAAATCCAGGCACAAATATGTGGGCAAAATCCCAGTGCTTCCAGTGCACAATTCAGTTGTCTCCTTTCCAGCTATGTCTGTCTCTTTCAAAATGACACAACCCTTTTCTAACTGTAAAATTAGCTCATTATAAGTTGCAGTTTTCAAAACTGGCTGTAGATCTTGTAGCTGAAACTGTGCCAAATGCTGAAGGGTTTGGCTTTTTTAAACTGCAAGTGTTTGAAAAGGAGAGAGAAGAGGATTGTACTTGAGAAATATTTTCATATAGTGCAAAAAAACCAGCTGGCAGACATGGACAACTCTGTTCTGTGACTTCATAGAAGCTTTTACCAGAAACTTTCATAAAAGGAAAACCCAAGAGGACCTGGGGAAGGAGGCGGAGCTACAAATGCTGTTTGTCTTTCCTGATAGTGATAGCTAATACACATCAGCTCCCCTGAGGTACCAATACAGCGAAGACAAGACACATTAGTTTTACCATTCAGCTGAGAGGTTTATGGCTGACCCATCAAATTTATGTCATGATAAAATGAAAGTGCTTTTATTTTCCCTGTTTGCTTTAACTTTGTTAACAAGCTTTAGCTATCCCGAGACAAAAAACAAACAAAAACCCCCAAACAAACAACAAAAAAAAAAAAAGGCAGCTTTAGCACTAAAGTCAAGCCAGAGGGTCCCACTAAAATCGCTGGAGAATAGAATGTGACACCCTCTTTACCTTCTTTTCCAAATGCATTATTTATATGAATGTTGTAGCAATTATGTGATTATACAGAAGTTAATGCACAACAATAAACCAAAGGACCATCAAAGAAATGCTAATGGAAGGGAATGTTTTTTGTTTAAATTGTGGATTCACATTTCTTTTTCTCTTTTCCTTGAGGGCTACAAGAACAGAAAATTTGCAAACCTGATAGAAGAGCCTTCAAATGTCAAATCTTTGAGTACAGAAAAGAAAATGAAATCCATGTTCCTGTCTCTGTTTCTCTCACACCTTCTTTGAAATATGAACAACTTCAGAAAATGGACTCGTTTGTTTCACCTTTTTCTTTTGGCCTGAATAATTATGTGAAGCATAACAAGAGTGACTACATGGCTCTGGGGTAAGGGCCAAGGGTCCAAGGACCAAGTGGGTTCTTCCTTAATCCTGCTGCAGAGGGTGAAGGGCTTGAGGAGGGCTTAGCTGATCATGGAGGTCAGCACCTGGTTGCACAGATGATGCTGGGAACAGGAATTTGGCTTACACAGCCAGGGACTGAGAATTGAGGACTGCTAGGAAGAGTTGAGATCCACCTGACCAAGCAGGGCAAAACATCTTTGCCAATAGGCTGACCAACCTGAGGAGACATTCAAACAGTGAATGACAGAAAAGGGAGATGACAACTCACAGAGAAGTGCCAGGCCAGGATGGCAAGGAAAGGGCACAGGGTGGCCTGGAGAGGAAAGACCTCGAAGCAAACAAAAGAGACAGAGATGAGTCCACCACTGGCATATATGCACAGGTAAGGAGGAGGAGTCTGGGAGAGGTGGTTGGTTTGCAAGGTTCATCTCCTCCAACCTCAAGAACAGCCAAGCTTGCGAATGTTAACAGCCTGGAGAAATGGATTTATGGGAACCTGGGTCAGGGCAATCCTAAACATGGATATGGGCAGGGCAATGAGTGGATTGAAAGCAGCCCTGTGGAGAAGAATCTGGGGATGTTGGTGGATAAAACACTGAGTAAGACCCATCAATGTGTCCTTGCAGCCCAGAAAGCCAGCCATGTCCAGCTGCATCAAAAGAAGTGTGACCAGCAGCTCACAAGAGGTGAGTCTCCCTCTCTGCTCTGGTGAAACCCCACCTGGAGTACTGCTACACTTTTCCTGTAGGGATAGTTAAAGGAAGAATGGAATTTGACATATCACAGATTTACAAGAGGCTTTTAGCTATGTTCTGCAGCATAGTTGTACAAAATCTTTCTGTTGATGCTCAATAGAATGTAATTTTCAGGTTTTAATTCAGTCTAAGCTAGGACTTCCAACAGTGCAAGCTGTCATTAGCAGAGTTATAGTCTTAATAATCACGAATGCTTATTTGATCTGCTGAAAATTAGTAAAAACTATGCATTAGTCTCAAAATAAAAGATTTTTTTTTAACTTCAGGATTGAATATATGTTTTGCCAAGGGAAAGTATGAATTATTAATTCAAAAGTTTCAAAACTCTAAAATTTCCTTCAAAGGGCTTGACAGTTTGAAAAACACCATGAAGAATTAAATGATTATTGTGCAAGACTGTCTTCTCAAAAACAAGCAATAGTCACGGAGTGCTAAAGGAAGCAATGGCACAATGGTAAATCACTGCTCAAATGGAAAGAGTCCAGTCATGTATCTCTAACTCTTAAAAGCAGGTGCAAAGACCCTCGCTTTTTCTAAGTTAGCCAGTGACACTATGGCCTATTCAGTTGCCAGAGGAGATCTGTAAATATCTTTTGAAATTTTAGACAATGTTTATTTAAAATAAAATTTTCAGGTTGGGCAGGCAGCACCTGATACTTCTCCTTTAATCATTCTATTGGTATATTAATTACAATTATGCTATACAATCTGCTGAGTTCTGAAACCTGTCAAATTGAATTGGGTTTGCCTTGGTGTATATTGCTTAGAATGTCTTCCTCTTTTCCCCTCCCAGCTCCCCCTCCAATATATATGCTGCTCTTTTCCTACAGTAGTACACCAAGGATTTACAATTCTCTGCCTGGCAGTCTCATTAGGAATACTAAGAAGAAATTCTTTGCTTCAAGAGAGTTAAAGTAAAATGATAGGCAGGGAAAGGGCTGTGTCATGGAGGATTCTTTTATTCCCAGGCCTTGCAGGAGTTTTATGGTGCCAAGGGGAACCCGGTCTCAGTTCTGCCTTAGCAAGTGCAGCCTCAACCTGCTCAGCTTCCTCAAGAATCACAGGAGGCAGCACTAGTACAAAGCTTTCCCTGAATCCTTTCCAGTCCCTCTGCCTGCAAAGGTAGTGTTTTGAAAGTGGTGGTGAAGGTGTGAAATCTGAACCCATGGATTTTCCGATTAGTGGCCACAAAAGTTACGGCATGAACAAGCTGATGGAGAAAACTGCTCCTGCTGGTAGAAATATTCTTCATTTAAAAGAGCATGAATAGGGTAGTTTGTGGCCAGGTCTTTGCTGCGTGCTTCCCTTAGAATGAGAAACACAGTAAAGAAAGCTGTGAAGCCCTTTACTAGCATAAATCCTGTGTGGTGGTCCTTTAGCTGCAGGACCAGGCTGTGCAGCATCCAGGAAACACAGGTTTGTATCCCAAACCTTCCCGCCCTTGTCGGTGCCAGCTGGATAACGTGTCACACTGCGGTGCTGAGCACAGGCACAGTGGGAGATAAAGTAAGAGCGTTCTGAAAGTCAGTGGGAGTCTGACTGCCTTGAAATCAATGACAAGGGTCTCGGTCTGCGAATGCACTGCTGCCTGGCGGGAGGCGGGGACGACAGTGACGGCTTTGAGAGCACGGATATGTTTCCAGCTCCTTCCCAGGCAGCGCAGTTGTCTGCGCCAGGCCAGGGATCCCCAGGATACCCCCACCTTCGCATGGCCTTGATCTGCTCTTTCCTCCCGGTAGACGCAAACTATGGGCTGTAAAGCAGGCTTTGTGGTTTCTTCGGACTTTCAAATTGAGACAGTCCAGGTTCGTAGGGGAAATCCAATTTAGAATAGGGTTTTTCAGTGATGACTCAGAGCTGAGTTATTTCTAAACAGTGAAAAACATTATGCCCTGCAAGTTATAGAAGATAAGTAACTAAAATGTTATGCATACTGGAATGTGTTGTGTCTGGCACTGAAAAGATCACAAAATTTGCATCTGAAATGGTATCAGTTAATGTTAGAGGCTGAAATTCTGCTCCTGTTTTGAACTGTACTACTCCAGAGAGGTTTCTCTGGCTGTAAGACATAATTTTTTGATTAAGAGTTTATTTAATTTCTGGTTTATATCCTACTGCTCTTAACTCTTTGGGGCCCACTCTGCTCTTTCCTGAAGTTAATTAGGATTTTCACATTGAGTTCAGGGGAAGCAGGACTTGACCTTTATTGCATGTCAATTGGAAATGGAAGCCAAACTTGTGTTCTGGATATTATTATTCTATTTGCCATTGGAGTCTATGCCTAAGCTATATGAATACTAAAAACCTGGCAGGAATATACGCTAATAGATTATTTTTTGACTCTGACAGTAGTTCAGTGAATATTATTACAATTCAAGCACTAACTTTTTTTGACTCTCTCTTCAAACTGGTGTCAGATTCTCTGTGGGTGTCAGTATGAGACTTGGAGACCTTAGAAAGTGGGGTAAAATAGTGTCAGTTCTGCACACCAACACTAGACTTCCTGCAACTTGGAAATGTGCCAGAGAGGAGACAATGCTGCTACCCGGTGAGCAGGGGATGCATAATCACCTGTGCAAATAGATAATGTTTAGACTGGTAGAAAGAACTCTTCTAGAGCTATGTATCCACATATTGGCTTTACTCTTCTCCTCACCAGTACAGATAACAGCTTAAACATCCCTGTTGCTGGAGCACCCATCTTGTGGGCAATCTGAAATCAAACTGCTGCTCAGTTGCACAAACACAGGGGAGGAGGGTTAAAGGGATCCAAGGAAACTCTAAAATCTATGAAATTAAATTAATTTTGTTATTTTGGTAACACAGGAAATATGCAGATGTGGGTAAAATAACAAACAAGTCTACACTAATTTCTTTTTCTTGGATCCCTCACTGTGTTTGAACACTTTTACTGAGGACAAAGGAGTCCATGTTTTCACTTCCTCTCCTTCAGATCAAAGATCCTCCTTCAGGTGAATCCAGGTTATTTCTTCTTCACTAAATTACAATATCTATAATGTAAGATAACTCAGAATGTGACACAGTGATGCTGAGAGGCCAGTGGGAACAAACATGTATGGTTTAACAAGGAGAGGAATTATTCCTTTATCCTCTTCCCACCATGACCTCCCAGTTTCTCCCTGCACCCTCAGTGCTGGTTCCCCAATTGTGTCAGCACTTGCCAGCTGTGCCAGATACCTTGGCTCAAACTCCAAACCAACCTGAAGGGAATTGAACCCATTTCAGACACTTTCTGAAGAGTTTTCACGCTTAGTGAAAATGCTCAGAAACATTTCCTGGGTAGGCCTTTCTTATAGGCACCTGGTTTAGACTAAACAGACAAGACAGTATTTGACTCTAGAGAATGGCATTCCAGATATGAGGATGTCAAGGGAGGGAAACACGGCATCCAAAGCCTCCTTCAGGGCAAGGTTAGCTCCTTTGCTGTACATGAAGAGCACAACTGGAGAAGCAGAAACTGGGATGATCAGGGAGGCATGCCCAGAAAATTTATATTTATGCATGCAGAGCATCTTGCTCTCTGATACTTGTGATGTGCAGAGTGAGAGCTTTGAAAGTCTAAATTTTGGATTTTTCCACCTAAAGTAGTACTTAGGCAACAGCTAGGTATTTAGCTCACTTTGTGGATAGAGTCCATCAGGAACTAAACTTGGATTAGCGGAGTTTGGAGTTGAGGTTACAGGAGCACTGTATTCTATATTTGAACTGAAACACTTCCTAATTTGCCACCAAACATAAACCCCCAAATCTATGTTGGACTTGAAACACTTCGTATGTAATGTGAAACCACAGGAGATTTATTTTCTCTTTTGGAATGTTTGAGGCAAATCATCCGAGTCTTTTGGATTTAAAATGCAGAGGAAAACAGGCACATATCGGACTTCTAAAAATACACCATAAGAGAGGAAAGTCAGTAGGTTCAGGACAAACTCAGTGACCCTGTTCAAAAGACAAGGATATTCTGACAGCCTGTCTAGCCAGTAGCACTACACTAGATAATATGAAGACAGTGTGTATTAAGTACCTTAGAACAAACCCTCTTCTTCTAGGGCCTGCTTTACAGACAATGATTATTCCTGACCAGGAGTAGCTTCCCTTTGCAGGGAACATGCTTGTTTTCAGTTTATGAGCACTTTGCTATTTTTCTTTTGGCAGGTCTCCCACTCTTGCCTCATCACATTGCTTCATACCTGTCAGCTTCTCTTTGTACCTGGTCATCTTGACCAGATGTCATCTCTATTTGAATGGTGGCAGGCACCCAGAGAGTGATCCTTTGAAAACACAGAAAAAATAGTGAATTCACAGCTGACACAATAGCCCTACATGGACATTTTTTAGAAGTCTGGAGCTGGTTGCCCTCTCCCAAAACTGGCATGTTCAGTCCTGTCAGCAGGAAAGTCACAAAATCATAGTGCACACCTTGGGGCAGTCAGTGGAAAGGGCACTGAGTGTGAATTGAGGAAGAACACAGGGAAGTATTTGGGATCTGGGCACTGGCATGCAAACCCCAGGCAGCCTACAAACAGGAACACCAATAAACCTGCACTGCCATCCAAATGCAGAGGGTAGTGTGCACTGAAATGCTTGTGTATTTTGGAAAGAGCAGAGAGCTTTTCTTTTTCTGCTTGGCCAATCTTTAAAATGCTAATTTCCCCCTGATATCAAATCCCATCATTATCAGTCACCCAGATAATCTTGATAATTTTCTTTCCGGAGTTATTTCCCAGTTTTTTCTTCTCTCACCTAGTTATGATCCCCTTCAAAAACAGGCACCAGAGAAACCAGAAAGTTCAGTGTGTTTCATGTCAGGCATGTTTATTGTAGCAGAACAATTACCACAGAATCACATTAGTATTATAATGTGTTTTTATGCTGATTCAAAGTACCAGATGAAAATGTAATGCAATGATAGCACTCCTATTTGACACAGATCGTGAAGGGTAAGACTGCTCACCACAGGCTCCCCTTTTAGCCTCAGCTCACGCCAACCAGCCCAGTAGCAGAATGGCTCCTCCTCTCACCTTCTCATTGCCTTTTGGAGTTCGAACCATCTTCGTGTGCCAAAGATCTGCACTGGGCTCACACCATCAAGAGCAAGAGGACAGCTGGGAAGTGTGGTGAGGGCAATTAATTGCTGGCTGAATGCTGCCACCTAACAACAATGTGCTCTGCTCCCTTGTCAAGGATGGTACAAAGTGGGAAGTGTTTTCAAAGTGTTCTCCTGTCCTGAAGCAAACCTCAGAAGAAAAGGAGAACTACCATGCCAAAAGGAAGGAGGAAATTAGCATTTTATCAGTGGCTTGGTTAATTTTCTCTGACTCCTTAATCTATTTTTAAGCAGCTGGTATAAACTACCCCTATACAGCTCCTGGAGAAAGACTGGCACATCCAGAGGGCTCAGGATCTCATCCCTATTAAAGACTCCTCTTAGGATGGGAAGCCACACTAAGAAAAACCATTCCAGATGAAGGTCTGCTCCCTTTCCTCCTCTGGCTCCTCAGTTTGCCATGGAATCAAAACCTCCAGGAAGCTGCTGCCAAAATCTACCCACTGCGTGACCACAAACATGCAGGCAGCACCGTGCTCATATTAATCATTACCCTTATTACAGTCATGGCATTTGCACTGAGCAAATCAGTGCATGGCGTGAAGGCTGAGTCCCAAACACTTTCCTTGGTGACAAGGACCATTTTAGAATAGCTCTGGCTGTCCTTTCCCACTGACCAATCACTGAAACAGAACCAGTGTGAATTGAAATAACGTATTTGTTTATGAAAACACACAGTTTTAATCTGTTCTTTAATTTTAGAATATTAGGGCCCACTTTCTATCTCATATCTAGGCTCCCAAGGTAGAAAGGGCAGGCCTTGGATTTGCATGATTGGATTCACATGATCCTTGAGTAAAAGACACAAGTTTAAGCAACCAAGAGTTGAATGATGAGAATCTCTCTCCTGTAATCTGGGTGGGAAAACACTGACTGAAAGTGGTGAAATCACAGTACTGAACAGTTCTATAAAGAGATTTAATCAAAATCAGCCATGGAAGCTCTATTTTCACTTGATCTGGGCACGGCACAAATGGTCAAATTACCTCTTGAAATCCCTTCCAGTTCTTTTTTTCCAAAGAGCATCTGCAAAGTAATGCAGCACTATCCAGCCAGAAAAATAGAAAGCTTGTTTATGATTGCTGTGCAACTGAGCTAGTGAGATCCTTAGGCAGGATAAAGCTGATTCCAGATTAAGTTGGAGGTCTTCTAGTCCATTACAGGCTGATACATCTATACAAGGTATTTGTGGTGTTCTTCTGGGAGGCTGTGCAGATGAGGAAATAGCCACGTACATAATTTAGGCTTGTACAGCATAAACTGAACATGCAACAGTGCATGAAAGTGGAGCTCTCAGACACATGTGTTGTATATAGATGAAGTAAACCTTCAGCTGAGAAGATGCATAACAGAGGACAATAACAAACCCCAAAGGTATATGCCTACAAAAAGAGCTGACTGCATGTATATACATATAAAGGGGGACAGTTTGGATTATTCTTCTGGTGTTTGGTCAGTTAAGAACCTCATCCTCTTTTTAAAGTGTTTGATCATGTTTAGCTCCCCATCTACCCAGGAGCTGTGTGGGTAGGTAGGGAGCTCTAACTGTGTGATAAATCCAGTGCTGAGCTTTACAGCTGGGAAAGATTTAATCCCTATGAAGGCTTAATTCTTTAATCTGTAGAGAAAGGAGGATTAGAAACAGTCTGGAGCAGCTGTGGTTCTGGGCTGTCCTCAGGAGTGCATTTGCATGGTGCCTTCCCAAGATGCTGAAGGTGGCTGGGAGGCAGGACAGCCAGAGGCAGGGTGGCCAAATCTGGCAGGCTCTGGACTTAGCCAAAGTTTGTGAATATTTTGACTTCCTGCTCTGTTGGGCTCAAGTTAGTAGTTTAATGGCTATCCACAAATGTTTGCACAAAAGGCTGGGTTGCCTGCTTGCGCAAACCTTTCTGAATAGTTAATCTTTAGTCAGTAAATCATGGTTTGGGAGCAGAAATAGTGACTAGCTAGAAAGCAGTGACACAGAGCTCTCCTGAGCTGTGCCAGAAGATGAGCTGAAACATGCATGTTCTCCTGTGGCCACAGTGGATATGGGCAGATCATCTCCCACCTCCCGGCCTGTGACACAGCTCCTGGGCGTGTTCAGGCACAGCAGTGCTTTCCTGTAAGGGTGGGTAACTGCTGCAACCATAATTATAGATAGCAAATGCATTAGGAAAGATAAAGTCTCCTGGTGAGTGACTCATGAACAGGGAAAAGGACACAGCTTGTCAAAGGCATCCACAACCAGTGGCTAGCTCTGTTCTTTCCTCTGGTTCAGTGAGGCTGACTTTTGCAGCTCCCAAGCTACTCTTGGACTCAGCAGAGATTCAATTGCAGAAGCTCAGCTCAAGGGATAATGTCAGAAAGTTGTAACCTGGGAAAAGATCAGCACTGTCAGGCATTGTGGTGTTGGTCTATGTTTGTCCCTCCTCATGGATTTGTTTACACTGGAATGGAAAGGTAAAATAATACTCAGTTTTGTAAACAGATCATCAGTAAAATACCCTTTGTTAACATTAATAAATAGCTTGCTTAAGAAAAACCCCCAAGTCCCTGTGGTAGGTATTAGCCTTTGGTTTCCAGTTACTCAACCTCTTTACAAGTCTTAGAGATCTCATAAACTTTGAATGTTGTAGTAAAAATATTTATAGGGTAAGTCAAAGAAAAACATAAAATTGCATTCAAGTTTTGACAGGAGTAAAACTACTTATCCTGCTTATTTTTTATTATAGAAAACTGGATGCTGTGACCTCACTAAAAAATGATAGCTATTTAAGCAGAAAAGTTGGAAAGGATTTTGTGCATGTTAGTATTTCCTTTCTGAAGTATTAATATTTACCTTGGGAAACTCTTAAGTGCTTAATTGGAAAAGACAGACAAGAAGTGCTCATGGTGTCACAGGCTGTTTATGGAGTCACAACAAAACTCTGCATATTTCTAGATGATACTTCAGTCAGAAGCTACATTGGCCTGCATTTTCACTGGTCTAGGATTTGGGCTTGGTAAAGGCTAAAATCACCACGAACACCTGAGCTCCACCCCAAGTGTTTCAATTCAACAGTCAGATCCTAGAGAAACCATCTTCAACTTTGTCCAGTCCTGTAGATGCCTAAATCCTCCACAGCACCTCCATTCCCACTAGCACCTCAGCCTGCTCCAGCCATCACCAGGCTGCAGGGAGCTGCAGATCAGCCTTTTCCTACCTGCCACTGACATACCTTGCCTGTGGTGTGTGAGCCAGCTGGCAGGCTCAGAGCATACCTGGTGCCTCAGACTTTGCATGGAAAACAGCACAGGGCATGCTTTCCAGGAGGTGAGAGACATGCTTTTAAATTCTCACGTGGCTTCAGGTCCTCTCAGATCCCCGGGAAGTGCTTGAGACAATCCAAGATGTGTTTTCCTCCATCTTTTTGTTGAGTTAGTTCTGTATTGTACTGTGGTGATTTAACTCCAGCTGCCAACTCAGCCCCTCACAGCCACTTGTTCTCTTTGCTTCACTCAATAGGTAAAGCAAAAGCCACATGTAAGCAGAGCAAAACAAGGAATTCATTCTGGTGAATCAGGTGTTCAGCCATCTCCAGGAATGCAGGGATCCATCATTCAGTGATGACTTGGGAAGACAAACATCATCCTTCTGAACATCTCCTCTCCTCCTTTTTCTTCCCTCTGCTTTATTTGCTGAGCACGATGTCATATGGTATGGGATATTTCTTTGGTCAGTAGGGGTCAGCTGTCCTGGCTGTGTCCCCTCCTAATTCCCTGTGCATCCTCAGCCTCCTCACTGGTGGGGGTGGAGTGAGGAGCAGAAAATGACTTGACACTGTGTAAACCCTGCTCAGCAACAACAAAAATATTGCTGTATCACCAAACCACAACCCAATACCAGCTATTGTGAAGAAAATTAACTCTGTACCAGGCAAAACCAGCACATATAATAATAGTTTGATATTTTGGGGGACTGTGAGAAAGATACACCGATTAACCTCTAGGTTGTAAAGACACTTCCAAAGTATAGAAAAGCTGCTGTCAAGTCAGTCTCGGGCTGAGAGAAACAAAGGATGCTAGGTTCCTTCTCTAGTAGCTAAACTCTTTAGGAGACCTGACAGTATACATCCTAAATCTTTAATTTGGCTTAAAAAGTCAGGCCTAAACCCCAAAAAAGAGATGCAAAGTTTGGTTTGGACTGAGAAGAGAAGCAGAAAAAAATCTGCAAATACTTTGCTTAAAATGCCTGTGTTAATGGTGAGATTTTCCATTCTGTAAAAATCTGTGCAGTTGAACAGCTGCTTGATGGGGACAGGGACAGCTCCTGAAAGTAAGTGTCACATAGCACACCTAGTAAAAGCTTAAGTAGTAAATTATCAAGTGACCTAAGCTGCCATTTAGGCACTAAAACAAGTGGCTGTTTTGGGTTCTTTTAAAAGATCTGAAATAGAAAATCTGATCATCACATCCCAGAGCACTCGGGCTGGTTGCACCTCTGATCACGTGGCTTGCTCCTGACCTCCTCCGTGGGAGACCAGCTGAGCAGCTGCTGGAAAAATCTGTTTACAAATGTTCTCGACAAGAAAGTCCTTTTTATCAATTTCCTGATGAAGATTGATTCTTCTCTCTCAGCAGCAGGGTTTCAGTGATGGCTCAGGGTGGACAGATACCTCTTCCTCAGGCTGGGAGCTGAGGGCCAGGCACTTGCTGCAACAGGAATCTCCCAGGATATCCTGTCCTGTAAAAGCTGTTTCATTCCGGATGCATCCGAAATTCTGGACCGCTAATTTTGTGATAGAAAGCGAAGTTTTCTTTGGGGCAAATACTAGAAAACCCTCCTTTTCAGCCTAGGCAATGCATCCCTGTGAGGGCAGCTACTCTGCAGCGAGCCCAGCTGGGGGGTTTCAGCCCCGCTGGGAGGGGACAAGGTGGCAGCTCACACTGCTGTACTTAATACCCACAGCTCTGACAGTGTTAACACACACCTGAAGCTTTTTTATTGCTATTATAAAATGGGAGTTTAGTTATCTTACTCTCACACCATATTTAGACAGAAAATAGCCAACAGTTTCAAGACTAAAAGCCAAAACCTTAAAAAAAAAGGTGCTATAGTAAAAAGTCCTTGACTCTAGAGACCTCTTTTCCATTAGGATGTGACCAATGTCTGACTACCCTTTCTCTTCCTTTGTCTTTTGTACATGAGACATTATGACTTCTCTTAGGCATTGTTATTCTGGGTAACAATACAGGAATAATTTCATAAGAACTCTCACTTCTTGCAGCATCAGCTACAAGTTACAACATAAAACCACCAAACCCTTGAAGATTATGTGAGAGCCATAGTTTGATGAGCCATTAAATCAGGTAACCATTATTCGGGCTATTTCAATTACAAAAAAATGTTTTAGTGCTGTCTTTTTACTGCACTGCTTGCTTTGCATGATCCTGTTTTTAATCAGCTCCCTTGGTAAGAACCACGGATAAATACCACCTTCACATGTGCGCACAAGTTCTGAACTTTGAACGAATGTGGTATGTTAATACATATTAATCTGTTTACTTACTTAGCCTGTGTCTGGTCACAGCCAATAAATCCACAAATCCAGGCACTGCCGATTGTGTGGCAGGCATGTAAGCACAGTACACAGAGAAAAATCTAGAAATTTGTCAGCTCATGGAAAGGTGGACCTTCATTTGTAAAACGGGATGGTGCATGTGGAGATGTGCCGTCAGAGGTGCACCGCTGTTTACCACATGCTGGTATCTTGTGTGATTTTGCACACATTGCAGAGCAGGATGCTCTGTGAATTCAGGGATGTGGCCCTGAATTCACTGGCTCACTGGGTGTTACCTGTGAGCACAGCTTCAGTGAGTGTGTCCAAGCCTCACGAGAGACACCAAACCATGTACCATGAGGGATTTGTGTGATTCCTCCCCCTCTTTTCCCTGATAGAACCGGAAAGGGGCTGGGTAAGACTCATGTACTTTACGTGTGTGCAGAACTGCTTTCTTTGATAACACAGATGTTAATTAGGTACTAAGATATTGTGCAACCTCACCAGGGAGATGTGTGGTACTCCCTTTCTTTGGGTGTGTTAGTGATGACTTGGTGTTGTAATAACTGTGCCTCCTTTGAGGTATTAAGGGTAACCCACCTCCTGGGATGTTGCACTTTTAGTTTGAACTGTATAATAAAATCATCTGACCTCTTTAGAAAGAGAGAAAAAAATCTTTGCTGTATTTTATGACACCTTCTGAATGGGGTAAAAGGCTGAGAGGCAGAATCCAGGCACAGGGTCTCCTTATTACAATCTCTCCATCTGTCCCTCATGGTTGGTTTTGGTATTAAGATTCACTGGCACGCAGATCTGGGACAGAGCATTCTGGGGTAAAGCTGTGCCTTAATTTTACTTGAAAAGTGCTATTAGCTGGGGGCTTGGGGGATGCGGCTCTCCCTCCCTCCCTGAGCTCTGCTTTCTATAAGTGCCTCTGGAGCTCACTCCGTGCAGTGTACCGGGGGTCCAGTAACACTTTAGTGAAGACAGATGTTAATGCTGAGTGAGCAGAAGCTAACAGACTTGCAGAACAACCTTGGCAGCTCGCCCCATTTTTCAGATTTCAATGTACCTACAAAAACTTAGAAAAAACCCAGAAGAAAGCCCTCTCTGCATTTTGGCCTAGAGCAAACTCTGCTGTAAGTAGTTCATCAAGACACACTCTCTTTAGCTCCTTAAACACACAGCTAGATCAAAATAAAGTATGAAGAGCATAAAGTAACTCACAGACACCATTTATTAACACTGAGGCCTGCTGCAGGAAGAAAGTGACCTAGTAAATAGCCTCCCTGAGTAGTAAAATAGTTGCTGTAAGGAGTTATAAGAACTTTTGTGAGCTGTAATTCCCTAAGGAAAAAAAAAGAGAGGTTTTTACAATCTTTCATCTCTGCTTGAAAGCAGAAATAAAAAGCCTTCCCCTAAACTACTAGGTGCTTGTGAGCAGCCTGCTAATAATGTCATCTTCTGTCTGGTCTTAAAGGGAAAGGAGAGATATGGAAAGAAAACAAACCCACAAACAGCGCTGCTCAGCTTTATGAGTGCTGCAACTTCAAAGACTGGAAGAAACGCTCCCCAGACTGGCTGTTTTGAGGATCAAGAGTTCAGGGGCTTTAAAGGACCTTTATTAGAGAAAATTCAGCATGAGAAACTAACAGTCCCCGATAGTACTGCAAATAGATGTCTTTCACTGGCAGTCCTGCAAATAGGAAACCTACTCTGGCTCCAAGGAAAAGCCAACAGTATAAGCCTACTCATTTTTTGCTTGTATATGTTGTATTTTAACAAAGCGTATTTTATACGAGGCTGCAGCATGGTGATAAGTGTGAACACCATCCTCTTTTTACTGGCAACTGAACTGAGACAGAGGGGAAGTGCAGACAAAATTTTCATAAGAAATCTTAGGTTTGGAGATCCTTCCATCTAGGTTGCTGAGTGTGATACACACAGACATGTCTATCAGAGTGCTCCAAGTCAGTGTGATGGAAAATTTGGAGGGTACTGCCCTGTCCTGACTGGATGCTCTATGTCTGGTATGGGGAAAAAAATTTCATAACCCAACTGGTCTCCTCATTAAATATAGATTTAGTATTTTGCAGACAAGCAGGGCTGTGGTAGTTTAGTCCTTTTGATTTTTTTTTTATTCTTGCAAAGTGTAATGCATTAATTTTATGTAGCACATACAGTCCTTTTGGCAGTGAAAAAATGGTGCAGATGTGTAAATTCCATAGACAGTCTTGATATCTTTATCCACACTGAGCAGGAAAACCGAGGCAGAAAATTTATCCTGAACTATGTCCAGTTCAGGGGAAGTTATCTTATCCTTGCTTATCCTCTCTCTGTACCCCTCTTTTTTTCCCCTGTGGCAATTGCTGATCTGAATTGAGCTGCACAATCTCTAAGAAAGTTTACAGCAAATGTTCTAGCAATCAGAAACATGATCAACCTCAAAGGATTGAGGACAGTGAAGGGAATGCATATCAAAAGAAATGATAGAATAATCTCTCCATTTGCCACACAAACAACAGTGAAATATGCTAAAAAGAAATGCATCAGATGGTGTGCTAGATACCAGCACTGTGCTTGCCAATAATGAGTTAACCAGTAAATTGACTGAAATAANTTTTTTTTTTTTTTACTTCTGCAGACAACTGAGTCTCTAACAAGAACCACGTCTGTAATAAAAGTTATGATGTCTCTAGCAGGAACTGGTAGTGCAAATCAAACATACCATTAGCTTGTCAGGCTCAGCCAAGTGAAATAACAAGCAGCTGGGTAGTGCTGTACACTGAAATGGAAAACTGTTGCCCCTTAACAGAAGATTTCCTCAGAGAAAATTAAGCATGAGGGGCAGCGACAGACCTGGTTATTCATGAGCACGGTGTCACAGGGAGGTCAGTGGAAGGACCTTACTTAAACCATCATTCTGGTTCAGGAAATGCTGCCTGACTCCTGAAGTTAGCAGAGCAAACTCTCCCCAACACCTCAATGAGTAAATCAGGCTAGTGGAGAAGTGCCTGGCACCAGGGAAAATGGAGAAGAAAGGTGCAGCATGTGATTTCCCATCAGACTGCCTACGGTGGGCCACAAAACCCAAGTGCTTTCAGTTCTGAGGAGATGGAGGGGAGGATGGAGAGTGCATGGATAAGGGGGAAAAGCGGATCTCTTCTTGTTTCTAAGGGTGTGGAAGAATAAACCTGGGAAGTGAAATGTTTCCCTATGCAGGCAGGGAATTGGATGCAGACTGTGCTGGGCTAGATGAGTTTTTGTACTTTGGGCTTTTGGCTAAACCCAAGCTGTTTGTGTTGTCACATGCTCTTTTACAATCTTTTGGCTGATGGAGCCTGGGTGGCAGAGTGGAAAATTGTTTGGGAGGTTTGCGTAGCCGTGTGTGTGTTCTGCAGCCCCAAAGCCAGACATTGTTTATTGAGTCCTGCAAGGGATCCTGGTAATCGCAGCTGATTTGCAAAAGCATATCTGTTGTCCATGTGTATCAATTAGATTGCAGTGGTTGTGTACAAATCACAGACCTGATATTGATCCTGCAGCTTGCAGGCAGCAGAGCACATTTTTGTGCTTGTCTGGAGGGAGGTTCTACTACTAAGCCATGGTGCTCCATTTGCCAAGTTTTCTGTTGCCCCTGCAAAGGTGCACCCAACTTTGAAATGCAGGTATAAGTCTAGCAGCTCCCTCACCTTGAATTCCAGCCCATGAAACGTCCACAGACATCTCCTCATCTCAGCCACCCACTCGGCCCACCAAGGTCCCCTGCTTCTTGCCTGGGTTGCAAAAGCACCACGTCCATTTTTGGGCCAGCAGTCCATACAGCAGAAGGTTGGTTGCAATTCCCAGAAGCCAGCTCTTGGAAGAGGGAAATGTAAAGGAAAGAAATATTTTTCTTATGGCTCTGAGTGTTGATGATTACCATCCTTTTTTTGATGCTGGAATATGCCTGAGTCAGAATAAAAAATGAAGGAAACAGCATTTTGACCAAAAGGCTTTATTTTCAGAGAGCAATTGAAAACTATTTTTATGTTTCCGTTGTACATGTAGACACTGCTATCACCAGGGACATATCTAACCCAAACTGAAGGGAGTGTAAGAGCATCTCTCCTGAAGAGGATCTGCCAGGCCATTTCTGGGTTCCCTGAGTGACTGCCAGGTAGCAGAGCTTTTGGTCTCCTGGGGGACGATACAGACCTTGCAGGCTCAGCCTGAACTGAAGCTGCCCAGGACAATTTTCAAGCTCCAAGGTTTTCAGAGTGAAGTCTGTAGTGTAAAAGACACAAGAAGATTTCACCCTGGCTCTAAATAACTAGAACTGGCTAGAAAAATGCTACAAGTATGTTGCAAAAGAAAGTCTGTAAATGCTTTTCTTTGCAATTCTTTCAGTTTTTCATTGATTTAAAAATACAGTTGTGCTATTTTTTTTTCATTGAGCAACAAAAGAGAAAAACTGCCTCTTCCCTTCATCCTTCTCTGCCTCGGGAAAAAAGGAAAAAAAGGAGGGAGGAAGAAAAGAGGGTTGCTGAGATGATAATGATTTGAAATGCTTTTTCTTGAAAAGTTAAAACATTCCAGAAAGCAATTTTCCACATTTCTTGTTGCTTTTGAAAGATCCTTTTTAAGAAAAGCGCTTTAAGCTCCAAGTATTGGCTAACTTTATAAACAAAATTCTTTCCCTGTTTTATTAAGGGGAGTAAACAAGGGACAAGTGATGGCTGAAGCAACAATTTTCAAGATGGTTGACACACGGGAACTTTTATCTTTTCAACTATAAACTTTGATTGGTTTTCATCCCCCCAGCCTCACTTCCTCCTTTCCTCTTTCTCAAAATTATTGCCTTTCAGTTTGTTTTAATGGTGTTTATGTAATGTCATAAATATTCTTGTTTAGAACTGTAATTATTCCCTACGATTAATTCTGTTCCCTCTGAGAGGTTGTGCAAGTTTTCACTGGAGGGTATGTCTTTTATGTTCATGTGTTTCTCCATGTAAAATGCAAGATGTCCATTACTGAAGCTGTGCCTGGGAAGGCAGGGTTAATGCTTTTCCCTTTTCCCGTGGCAATGTTTGGAAGCATTTTTGTGGAGTGTTTAGTGTCATTCCTATTCGGGTTGGGATTAAGGTAATTGACAGGGCGCTGGGCCAGGGGTCCTTTAGCTGTCCAATCTCAGCTGCATGGGGTGGAAGCATGCCATGGCCAAAGTCACTTCCTTTCTCTTTCTTTTATATCCCATTAGCCTGCCTGTGTTTTCGATTTCAGAGGAATTCCTGTAAATACATCGACTGTAGCTGCTAATTGTGGGTAAAACATCAAATACGTGGAGGCGGTGGGAGTTTTCCCAAAGTAAGGGCTGTGGGACTCAGCTGTCTGTATTCTCTGAAACGTATTTGCAGTAGGTGGAGATAATGATCAGCTTTTTTGTGACAACTGTTCTGCGTTACGTGAGGGCAAACAGTTGAAACCAGACCCCAAATAAGAGGCTGTGTCCCATCCAGCCCTGAGGAAGTGGCTGACAGTGCACAGAGGCCAGATGCAAGTACACGGTGCCCAGCACGTTTACCTCTGCTGTTGTGCCTGATATAATGAGTTAAAAGAAGATGGATAGCAAGACTTTCATGCCCTGGAGCAAAGGAAAAAAGATTGGAGGAACTAAGCAAAAGTTACATTTTAAAGAATGTGTGGAATATATACTTAAAATACACAACTTGTCTTCATCAGTGTATTTCAGGCATATTTTTATATGCTATTATTTTTTTCCCAGTGTCTTAGCAGCTTGAAAGCCTAATCTTCTGGAAAAATTTGGTTGTCATCCTTCTAGACAGTTTCACAAGCAGTCATCTTAATGCCCAGGTGAATTGGCTGTGATTATTGAGCATAAAATGAAAGAAGTTATGTACTATTGTGGAAACATGCAGAGTTTAATTTTTGTTCATTTGTACAAGTCCCATAAGTAGCTTCTAGCACTTGCCTGGGGAAGGGTTTGTAGTGGGAATCAGCCTGGTGTTTAACACCCAAAAGAGGAAGAGACTGAAAGCACAGGGCCCTGCTCTGGGCATCTCCTCAGGAAACCCACTGGATGCCGAGGGGATCCTGTGATCAAGGACTTGGTCAGATGCATCTCTGGGGAGAGGACAACCTGGCACCTGCAGAAGAGAACACCGGACACAGCTCTCACTAAGCCAGACCATGGTTTTGCCATGTTCATTCAGTTATATCTGTATCTAAAAAACACAAGGAGAATGAAACTTTTTTCTAGAAATTGCAGTTTAAATAAGACAGTCCATAAAAACAGGCAGGAAACTGCTGGGAGACCTCAGTGGAAAATCCCAGAAGAGGCAGGCGTCCCCACACGTTCCCTTTCCAGGCCCCCTGTCACAAAGTCAGGGATCTCATTAGGTCATGTTTACTGAAGGCGCTTGTTTTCTGTCTTCTGATTTTGCCAGCGACAGGACATGGGGAGGACAAAGCCTGTCCTAAGTGACCACCGATGGAGCCAGCCCTATTCATGGATTAGGGCTGCCATGGAAACTCAGTTTGCAGAGCTCACCACTGCAAACATGGAATGAATGGCCAGGTCAGCACCCGAGATTAAAGGAGAGGGAAAGAGGGAGTTGAGCAACTGTTTGCTGAACTCATTTCAGGAGCTTTCCTGGAAGAGTCCAATATTCCAAAAATTGGATTGTAGAGTTTTTAGTTAAAAACATAGGGAGGATTCCCCTTGTTTGAGAAAAGGGTTCTGTCTTCTGGATGCATTCAATGAAGAACAGCAGCAGAGCTGGGCTAAGTATTGATTTAGCTTCAGAATAACCTTAAAAAGATCTAAAAGAGGTTTAATGATCATCTGTATTCTGGAATTGAATCCCAGAGGCCTTATCGTTTAATGTAATGATTTACACAAATCAGCCACCAGTCTAGGAGCTCTACCTGGGATTGTGATTTTGATCGTTGTGAGAAAAAACTCATATCCAGGTTTTGGCTGTGCAGAACTATTGGCTAGCTAATCCTAGATGTGTTAAAGATATGATTGAATGTTTCACCACCTGAAAAATAAAACTTTTCTTGCAAGATCAAACAATGAAGTTAGCACTGAAGTATATTTTACCAAGCAGCTGTGCTTTTCTTTGTGTGTGTTTTTTTTTGTTTGGTGTTGTTTTGTTTTGTTGTTGTTTGTTTGTTTTGATTGTTTTCATATCTGAAATTATATATTTTTTCACTGGGAGTCCCATATCTGGGGAATAGACCTTCTGCATCCTACTCTTTTATAGTCTTCCTTATTACATGGAGCAAATTTCTGTGTTTCAGGACTTCAGAGAAACATGGATGTATTCTCCACAGCCTGGCAGTATCTACCCCAAGGGCTGCCTGTATGTTTTGAAGTGCTCAGCTGGAGGCTGGGCACCTGGGAGCTCTACTCTGAAACACAGTGTAGATGCATAGAACATACCGTAAGAGCCAGGAGTGTGATTCATCACCTCAAACTTTAGACCTGGAGGGAGCAGAGATGGCTAATGTGCTTTTATTAATTTCTTGCTTAAACCATTGTTCTCAGATGCAGCTGTGAACGACATGCTCAGTCAGGTTAGAAGGAAAAGCTATTCCATGAAAGCCCAGGAGAGCTGCAGTGCTCTGGTAGTGAACAAGGCTACTCAATACCAATGTCCTGAGTGCTCTCACGTGGCTGTGGTTTTCAGCCAATTAGGCACCCGTTTTGGAGAACTTCTGTTTAAAACTTATGTCCTTACCAGGGAAACACAGTATTAAACTCAAAATTGAACCCACAGATCCTTTTCCAGATAGTAAAACATTTTCTGTCTTGGTGGAAGAGTCTGTGGTTTGACATTCTTAGTTCTTCATAAATCCAAGTTACTCAGTTCTTTTTATCAGAGTTATTGCTATTTTCTATGAGGCAGTTGCTTTATAGTGTGTTCAAGCATCTTGCCAAGGTTAAACTGGTTGGTCATTCTGAAAGTTTCCCATTTCTGCATAATGCAGCATGTCAACATTTCTCTGGTGCTCTGGGACCTCCTCATAAACTCTCATGAGCTTCTAATGGTTCAGTAGTTGTTCTGCTTATGCTGAAAACTGTTTTCCCCAAATCCTTCCTTGCGTTGGTCTAATGTAGAGAAGATTGAAGGTTTAAAACTCCACTGAATGAAAAACTGAAACAGGGACGAAGTTCTGGAAATGAAGAAAAGTCAATGGCAAAACCTTCACAGTTTTTATCAGAACAGAGCCCTGCATCCATGGGCGCAAAACAGAAGAGGAGCAGGTTATGTGAGGCTGGGCTTAGCAGTGAACACAAAAAACCATCCAAAGCTCATGCAATGCCTTCTATCTGTGTAGCAGCACACTGCAGAAATGTGAAGTAAAAGAAGGGAAACTGCAAAATTTGATCTCATAATGTTGATGTTAGAACCATCTGTGCAAAAGTAGATTTGTAGGTTCTGCATGGGCACTCTCACCTCTGCAGAGCTGCCGTGGGATCTTGCGTCACAGGGGCACGAGCAAAGCTCAGCCACCCTTGTTACTCTGATCCCCCGAGTGAAAGGAGGAAAATGTTTGTTTTCTTTTGTTCATTTCCAAAGGGATCTGAACAAAATTTTTCACTCAGCCTGTGGCCCGATATGTAAAAGTTCACGTGCGTGTGCATCTGGCTCATTTTATTTGGGATGCCTCAAAGTTGCCTCTTCTGCTTATAGAAACATAAAAGTTTCCTGCTGAGTACTCTAAAGAGGTCCCTTAGATCCTCATTTACATATGTTTTGTATTACCTGTGTTTTTGCTTTTCATGGTTTATCCTTCCCTCCCAAAACTTGCCACTATCCCCCTTTTTAACCTGCCTGACTGAAAGTGGACATTTTCTGATTAATTGTTCCAAGTCCTCTTCAAGTCACCAGTCAGAAGAGTAGCTGTGCCCATTTGGTTAAAGGAAGACATTTAATACCAAATTTTGTCTTTCCTATGTTTAAAAGTATTTTTTCCTCTGCCCTCAGCAAAGATGAAAAGATGACCCTACAGAGCAAAAGTCTCCATTAAATCAGTCATTGGAGCAGAGGCAGGCTGAGTTTTTCATTTGAGTTTATTTTGTTTTGTACTTAAATATATTTTGTTAACCCATGTTGGAAAAAAATGGAAGGGAGAAGTTGCTAAAAGAAGGGCAATTGTGTCCTCCCACTGGAGTTCAGCCTACAAGCTACCCTTTCTTAGGAGCTGATTTGATTTCCCTCAGATTTTGCTCCTGCAGGCAGGGTGTTTTATCTGCCTTTTAGCCTTTGACCCAGAGGTGTGACCTTTTCACTTTTATCTCTTTTGGAGTAAGCCTGGGTCCCGTCAAAGTTCTTTGAGAGACTAATGGTAAGTGCAGAGCAAGAAGGGTCATTTCTGACAGTAAAGAGGAGTGAGCGCTGCGGTGGGTGATGGTGAGGTGCCTCCAGGCTGCTCTCCAGGACAGGTACCTGTGCTCCTGCAGCCCAGGCAGACATCTCTGACACCAAGCAGCAATGACAGTCCCGGAGCAGGCAACTGAAGGGGAATCCCCACTAAACCTACCTTTTCCTCCCACCCTAGCAATGCAGCAGCAATAAATAAAAGCATAATCACTTTCAGGAGCGATGCTTGCTCACTTGCCTCTGTTTAAAGCAGTCAGATTTAGTCTAGGTATAAAACCATCCATAGAAATAATACTCAGCTATTACTATTAGCCTTTACATCTTTAACTCTCCCTCCTCTCCATAGAGAAAAGTCTTTTCTGTGTCCTTGAGTGCAAAATGCATTGAGCTTTAAAAATATACATTCATTTATTGTATTTTAAGGATCCACAAAACCTAAGTTCTGGGATGCCTTAGAGCAGCAGCAACATCGACAGCACCCTCTCTCACACTGCCTGAAGAGGACAGGGAAAATCAGCACAGGAAAGATGTGACACAGAGCTGCCTGGGAGGTCTCCTACCAGGAACCTTCCTGATGCTGCAGCAGGAAGCGAAGCTGCCGAAGTGATGTGACTGAGTTTCCCCTTTGTGGAGCTGGAATGTGCTTCAGAGCCTTGGCAGGGACTGCTGCATGGGTCCTGTTCATCCTGCTGGGACTGGGGGAAGGCAATGCTGCAGGAGCTGTGGAGCTCACCCTGCCTCAGGGAACCCTATGGCGCATCTGTGTGTGTGGAACACACACTCCTTCAGGATGTACTATTTCCTGACCTAGTGGAGAAGAGGGAAAGGAGAAGTCGAATAACAGCTACATGCTGTGGGATTTCTCCTTCTGTTTTAGAAAAGAAAGTGCAGGAAGGAGCCAGAGAGCCAGGTAAAATGAGTGAGGTGATTTTTGTGCCTTTTTTTTTTTTTTTTTTTTAATGCTGTCCCAGTGTGGTTCCAGTGGGTGTGTGTTTGGACCAGGGCTTGTTTTGAAAAAAGGGGTGCAGAAAATTCCTTTGAAAGAGAAGATCCTGAATCACAGGGAGATCCGTCCAGCACACATTATGAGGAATGAAGTCTGGGGATCCCCAGTGCAGGGAAACATGGGGAGGTGATGTATTCTGTTACAGGAAGGGAGACTTTTCAAATATTTGTTTTTTTATTAAAAAAATTCCCACATAAATTTTCTATGGAAAGGAAGGTTTTTCACAGAACTTGCTCACAAGGAATAGAGCTGCTCTCTATAAAAATCTTTCCAGTTTTAAATGGAAACATTTCCATCTTGTCATCCTAGAGGTGAGGACTCTAATGATCAGGTAGCCTCTGGAGGGGGAATGTGGATCAGGAGTGCCATCATTACAGACATGCCTGGAATAGCTGCAAACTGGGGCATAGCATGTGTTCAATATCCTGGAAGAAACACAGGATAATAAAGACAAGAGAGTCCTCCTGTCTCCAGCTCACTTGTGCCCAAAAGCCACTTTGTGCACGTGCAGTGGCTCAAATGGACCAGAGCCCACCAGAGTGGAACCAGTCACTCGTTATTAACACAGCCCAACAAAACCAAGATGCTTTGCTATACACAGTGCTTCTGCTTTTTTCTTTTTTTTCCTGCAACACAAATGCTCCTAAGCACAAAGATGGCTCTTACACCCTAATGCACATGGATCATTTCTTCATTATATTTCCAGTGTGTGCACTTTGGTGGAGTTTACCCATCTGCAAGAACTCTGCTCTCCCCCCAGCTCAGCCCACTGTGTGCCAGAGGCTGGTGTTCATCCCAGATTCCAGCATGTGTCACAGCAGTGGAACATGAATTATGGCTGGTGTTGGGCATTGCAGACAAAGTTTCAGATTTCCAGCTCATCACTTTGATTGTAACAGTGCTCCTATTTACCTTGCTGTGTTTTATTAAAAATAAAAATGTGAAGGCAAGAAAAAGAAAAATTCACCCAGAAATTAACTATGAATGTCCAACTCTCAGTTGTACAGAAAACCCACTTGTGGCGGTCTGGACGCCCGTGGGGGGAAAGGGACAGATCCTTTCCGGGGAACTTGTCGCACTGAGACCGCGACACCCACTTACTATTTATTTCTTAAAATAACTTTTTCAAGATTTTTTTACCCCATGGAAGATTTAAAAAAAAAACTTATTGAAACTTGTGGGCAGAAGATTCATTTGGTTCACACTAATGCTCTCCTTCAGGCTGATGTCTGAACTTAGCTTTAAGAAAACACTACATTTATCATAAGGAGTTTGCCTTGCATGAGAAGTAAATAGTCATACAATAGTTAGGATTTGTTTTGGTAGCTAATTGTAAATCAGTGTAAAGAAAAATATCAAACAATAAAATTATATTTTGCCACTGTGGTTGATATCAAAGTTTTCAAATGTCTGATGATGACTTTATCAGCTCTTCCCTGGAAGGAAAAAAGCTTCTCCCATGTAAGCTGCTCTCTAGGACTGGATCCAGCTGCACTATTCAATCTCTCCTTCTAGGTCTTGTATCTTCCTCCCTTGGAAGTTTCAGCTACCACCAGATCACAGTAATTTCTGATAAAGTTTGTATTGTCACTTCTTCAGGGTAGGACTTGAGGCTGGTTATCTATTGCTGTTCTCTAGCTGTGTATATGTATCTTTATGATGAAGTGATCCCCAAGCCCACAAACATACAATCCTTCCTTCTTCACCACTAAGGACTTTATTAAAAGCAACTGAGTCCTATAAACAAAAATGTCCCATGCAGACAGGAGTGGAGAAGTGTCCAGTTTGGCTCTGGAAAAGCCTGGGTACACCTCCCAGCTCTGCCACATAACTTTTCTGCAAGTAATTGTACTTCTTTACACCCCACTCATAAAACAGATATGTAAAAATGGTCAGTCACAAAAATGCTGTCAAGTCTTGCTTCAAAACTTGCCATGTCACCAAACTGTGATTTGTTTACCCTCTGAATTTGAGCCTGTGGGATGTGAGAATTTGAGCTATTTTCAATCTTTTTTTTTTTCTGAAACCACTTAGTTAAAAAGATCTTGGGCAACAGGCTTTTGGCAAAATGGGATCACATGATGAAATTCCCAAAGCTGGCTCATGGGACATGTCTGCCCATCTTCAGGCTTTAGGCCTGACACGTACCTGACAATGGTGTTAGCTGGGGTTTTAGGTTTAGAGTCATTTTTATATGGAGCAAAAAAACAGATCTTGTTAGGGATGCACAAAAATGCTCGCTGGGATATTGTACTTCATTTGGGCATAAATCTGTTACCTGTTGGCAAAAGGCTTTAGATGATGCCCACTGCCTCTTTGCCAAAGGACTTTATTTATAGCAGTGCACTGGGGAACGCTGAATTTCTTAAAGCACAGAGGCTCCTCAGATCCGTACTTGTTCCAGCTTTGTCAGAGACAAGTATTCCGACATCAAATGCATTTTTGCAATCCCCATTGCAGACACTTAATTGCAGGATGATTCAGGGCTCTCTAAGCAGCCAAATTTCCCTATACAGTCAAAAAGGAGCAGCCTCTCCAAGGGTGTTTCAAAGCACAGCTATTGGCTGCCCAGTGCTAGACAGTATGACTGTCTCCTTACCAAATAATTCAGCCTCTCACAAGAAAATCATGATTCAGGCTGAAAAATCGCAGGACTTCTTAAAAACAGAAAAGGTAATTTTGTTTGTTTTTCTTAGAACACTCATGCCAGGGTTTCAGGCTGCTCCTCTCCAGCCATGATGGCCACATATTTTCAATGAGATCGAACTGCATGTGGGCTCTTGGTTCCTGACTTTGAGCTTCCTGCAGTAAAAAACCCTAATATATCACAACAAAAAGTTTCAGAAAACAGCTGATGGAGAGGTCTTCTTGCTTTCCTTCAGACTGCTCATCTGGCAGCCTGGCAGCCTGTAGTCAGGGCTGGCTGGGAAGCCCTAAGGCCACAGCACCAATGGATGAGAAACTCTGGTTGGCAGTCCCTCAGAGTGCAACGGGCAGGGACCATGTTCCCAAACCTGACATGAAACAGCACTTTTTGCATGGATTGGAGCAGAACTTTATTCTTTTCCATTTTCAAAAGGATCCCACAGGGCTGGATCTTGCAGGGCTCTGCACACAGATAAGGTGAGATGCAAGTACCTGGAGCACACAGACAACAGGGTCGACTTTGGTCTTAGCTTATGGTAATTACAGATTTTCAGCTTCAGTGAGTGCACCACTGCCTTGCTCTTCCCCAAGGCAGCTTTCTGTTCAGTTATGCCAACCACTGCTTGAGGACTAAAGATCGATTTTCCAATCCTGTCCTTGGAAATTTGGTGTCCCAGCTTTGACAATGCTAGTTTGCAATGTTGCCTCTTTTATGCCATATTTTATATATTGTCTCCTCTTGATGATATTCAGTCTGGTGATTAGCACTTATAGACTGTATTTCTTGGGATATACAGGGATTTCAGGTAAACAAAGTGAAAAGAAAATAAGGAAAAACAAAAATTGGTTCTGGAAGTAGTCATTCTGTTGCCAGAGTGTAAAAGACAGCAGAAGGCACGTGAAAATACTCATTAGCCTTTGGAGGGACACGAAGTTTGGTTTATAAGGACCTATCATTATTTCATCTTGCACAAGACGAAAGAGAGATTCTTTATGAGACTTTGAGGGTGTGAACATCTAGTCCCTCCCCATTCTATAAGCTCTCTGTCTTCATTTTTGGTGTGAGTAGATCTATAACCTGGCTTCTGTAATTCCCATAAAAACTCCATACATTATTTTTCATTCTAACACTGCCACTGATAAAACTAAAACCAGTCTGTTTCCTAGGATAGAGTGCCATAAATGCTTTATATAACATCCTCCCTACAATATAGTCTGAGGAAAACTTGACAACGAGAAGTGGAGTAGACAGGAAAAATTGGGGGTGACATAATATTCACATGGGCAGTGGGAGGAAATTTTGTACATTATAGGAAGGCTAAATATAGGCTGAGTCAAGACAATGGTGGTAGAAGTGGGAAATGTGCAATGAGAAATAGTTCTTTTTCTTATAAGCAAAGAAATGGAGAACAGATTTTGGGATCCAGGTTCAAAAAGGTGAAAACTAAAGAAGCAAAAGAAGTAGTGAGAGAGCAGATCAAGGAAAAGACACGAGGCAGAGGGCTGAAAAAAATGGGGGTTCAGAAAATGAAGCAATCCTAAGATTTTGAAAATTAAGGATGGCTTTGGCACTGGAGGGAAAACCACTGAACAGGAGAAAAATGTTCTGTTTCCAGCACTCAGACAGCACATCAACCTCTCTGTTCTTTGAGATACAGGATGATAAGAGAGTTCCTGAACCCGTCTTCATCACACAACTCTCTGAACACATTAATATGATGGATTTGATCTGGTTGATTTTAGCTGGAGAAAGCTTAGGAAGCTAAAGATCATAAAATTACAGGATTGCAGAATTATTTAGGTTGGAGAAGACCTCCAAGATAATTGAGTCTCTTTGATCACCACCATGTCAATTAGACCAGAGCATTAAGTGCCACATCCAGTCATTTTTTGAACACCTTCAGGGATGGTGACTCCATCACCTCCCTGGGCAGCCCATTCCAATGCTTAACAACCCTTTCCACAAGAAATTCTTCCTGATGTCCAGCCTGAACCTCCCCTGCCACAGCTTGAGTCCTCTTGTCCTGTCACTGGTTGCCTGGGAGAAGAGGCCAACCCCCACCTGGCTGCACCCTCCTTTCAGGCAGTTGTGGAGAGCAGAAAGGTCTTCCCTGAGCCTCCTTTTCTCCAGGCTAAACACCCCCAGCTCCCTCAGCTGTTTCTCACAAGACTTTACTCTCTAGACCCTTCACCAGATCTGTTGCCTTCTCTGGACACGCTCCAGAGCCTTTCTTGCAGTAGAGAGCCCAGAACTGGACACAGGACTCAAGGTGCAGCCTCACCAGTGTTGAGTACAGGGGGACAATCACTTCCCAAGTCCTGCTGTTTTTCATACAAGCCAAAATGCCACTGGACTTCTTGGCTACCTGGGCACATGCTGGGTCATGTTCAGCCTCTGTAAACCAGCTCCCCCAGTTCCTTTTCTGATGGACCACTTTCCAGCCACTCTGCCCCCAGCCTGTAGCGCTGCAGGGGTTGTTGTGACTCAGGTGCAGGACCCGAGACTTGGCCTTACTGAACCTCACACCACTGGCTTTGGCCCATCGATCCAGCCCATCCAGGTCTGACGATGAGATGAACCAGCTGGCATTCACTGGATGCATGTGACTGGACAGTCCTCATCTTAAATCCAGATCTTCTCTCACCACAGGAGCTTCTGACAGTTGCCTTGAAGAGCACTGAGCAGTGCTCTCAGAGGAAAACCCAAGCTTTTCTCAAACACACTTTGTTTTATGCACTGAACACAAGGCTCAGCAGACGCAGTTGCTGACAACGTGCTGTAAGACAAAAGAAAAGATGGCTGTGAAAAGCTTTGGCATCTGGGACCCTGCTTCTAAAGCGCAGGCATCTTCCCAAGCCTGGCCTTACAGAGAAAAAGGCAATCTGAACATACTACACCCCAGCAGACCCTCTGCAGCAAATAGGTATGAGCCCATGAGCATTTAAATACAAGTTTGATTTTGATCTGCCTCTAATTCCTTTTGATCCTTAAGGCTAAACTTTGTTCTAATTGTATATGTGTGATGCTGGTACTGTAGAGCTTCTTTCTTTCATAGGACTGAATACCAGCAGCACTCAGGATGTGTCCTGGGCCTGTACCTGATAAAGTATGAAAACATGTTTCTGCCTACTCTGTCAAGGGTTTGTTTCTCTGTGAATATTCTTTCTCTTAATTTTTGGTTTATGATTGTATGAGAAAATATTCCAATGAGCATTGAAATACTGAACAGGACTCTCCCTTGGGGGGAGATACTGCCACCCTGGTGCTGCAGTCCCTCTTCTGTGCCCTTCTCACAGCCTCACTGCTAGATGTCAGAAAATCCTGGATAAAAGGGGGAGTCTAGTTCTCAGGAGATGAACAAAACCTGACTCATGAAGTGCTCTTAGTCTCACAGTAAAGTTAATTTATATTTTCTTTTTGTCTCACTTAGCTCCTGAGAGTATTCATGTGACCTCTGCCTCTAAACATTGGACATTACCATTTTCATTCTAGCATGCCCATGTCAAAGACACAATTGAGCTTTCAAGGGAAATCTGAGAAACAGAAGCAAAAGAGATAGGCTTCTGAAACGGTGGTGGTGACAGCCCAACTGGCTTCAGTGCATTTGAGTCCTCCCTATTGAGAATTTTTCTCACCTTCACAAAAAGGGCCAGTATCTATTACAGCCACGTGTGTCGACTCCACAGATGCACCCTGTTGATTAGGTGAACTTTGTGTAGCTGATCTGCTGGTGTTCGGAAGCCCAGACACAGACAAGATGTTCTTATCATTCAAGCTTCCCCTACTCTCAGGTGCTCTGTGTTGTTACTGTAACTCAACCCCAAAAGATTTAGTGCTGAAGACCCCTGTGTGCATCTACCACCAGCTATAATGCTGGTCATTGTCAGCTTCTCCGTGGTGGCAATGGGGCTGCCCACAGAGGCAAGCTCTGTGTGCTGGCTGGGCCCACTTTAAAACAAAATCACAGTAGGGATGGAGAATATGGTAAAGGTTTTGAAGGATGCTGAGGTTTTGAAAGGCTGAGACTAATCATGTTTTCTAGCTGAAGGTACAGCTACTTCTGCTGCAAAACATTGAAACAGGATAAATTCAGTTATCAGGCTTTCATGCTACTTGAATCATATTACATCAATATATTTGGAAACAATCTGAAGAAATGGGCTGAGACTGAGACGACAACGTTCACTGATGGGATCATCTTAAGAAAGCAAATTTGACCAGTGAGGCACAGAGGAATCTCACAGTCCTGAGGGACTGGGTGACAAAGTTATATGTTGAGCTCTGTAACCCTGACAGGTAAAAAGACATGCACAGGAGGCTGGGCTGTGTAAATAACAGTGTAAGTACCTAGTGCAGTGCAGCCAGCAGATTGAAGAAAGTGACGCTTATTAGACCACACCTGGAACACTGAGTCCAGTTTTGGGCTCCCACTATAGGAAAGACTTGGTAACTGTCAGTCCAGTGCAGGGCCACCAGGATGGTGGCAGCTGAGTGTTTGTCCTTCAAAGAGAGACTGGGTCTGTCTAGCCTGGACGAGAGATGGCTTTGGAAGCCTTCCAGTATATCCTGGCTTTGAGAAGGCTGTTGGGTTCAATGACCTCCAAAAATCCAGCCTGAGCTATCCTGATATTCTATAATCCTTAGGAAAGTTAGTTGCCATTATTAGTATTATTTGAACATCTGCTTCATGTATGGGAGCAATCACAATAAGTAAAGAGAACATTAGAAATTAATAGGAAGGGAGCAGAGAAAAACCAGAGATTTTCAACATAAATAAAAGGTGTGCCTGGATCATGAGCATCATGTGCCAACCTGTTCTCCCACTGAACAAAAAGGATAGAACTAGAAAATGTGGGTGGAAAGGAAAGAAGGGTAATTAAAAGTTTGAAAATGAGACTAATTCATCTAGAACTATTCTTTCTGGAAATAAGGTAACAGGGGAGTTATAATATAATAAATAAAATCATGATTATCATGAGAACACGAAAGAAACCAGGTGGCATGCTCAAAACAGTCAAAGTGAACCATATCTGTGTTGTAGATAGGATGTCTCAAGAAAGCAGAGGGCTTGTCACCGGGTAGGAGAAAAGGCTGGATTCTACATACATGATGTCAAGATTTCCATGCAAGTTTTTCAAAAAATGAAGAAAAAATGAACAAAGAAAATGAAGAAAATTTAAATAAGAATACATTACATCATTACTGCTATTCAAGTGAATCTAGACAGTGCCGGTATTTAGCAGTTTATAGGTTTATTAAAGAATGGCTTCACCTTCACTTACTGCCAGTAGTACAGCTTCCTGGAAACAACAGGTTAAAATTCTACTGTATGAAAATCAGAGCCTTTGCTATGGAACTCAGGACTGATTTATTAGTGTATATAGCATATACCTACTTATACGTTTATAGGGATGCACCTCCTAAAAGGTGTTTTTCATTTACCTGGTATTTACCTGGCTGTGCGTGTATGGGGCAGACAGGGCAGGTGGCAAGTGGGGTGCTGGCCTGTGGCCACGTTTGCAGGCAGGGTGCTGCAGCCCTTGGGGCAAACGCCACTGCTGCTCTCTCATCAGTGGAACTCCGTGCCATGGCTGCCTGATGGAGCTCACATGCCACGGCTGGAAAAGCCACTGCTGCACGTGGAGATGGCTGCATCACACACGTTCGCCCACAACATGAGCAAAGACATTCCTAGTCCCAGCAAAGGTAAGCCTAAATCCTTGGATTGCCACTGTTTTCCTGCACCTGATTCACTTGCTCAGGGTTTTATTTTTCTGTCACCTCCGAATGAATTTTTAAGTCCAGTGGAAATTATGTGTTTGGTGTTTTTTCCTGAAGTTTTCCTCTTTATGTAATTTAAAAATTCTGTGTGAGTTTACTGGCAAATTTTGTCTCTGCATTTTGGAGTAAGCAGGTCAGACCCAAAACTGAAATTTAAGTAATATATTTTTTCGCCCCCTGAAATCCAGATCACTTTCTCATGCAGTTCACCCAGTGTACAGTTCACATAGTGATTGCATTTTGATGAAAGTCTTATTAAAATCTCTGATGGTAACAGACATAAGAACACTCATAAAAGAAATAAAACTGATCTACGAGGGCTTTGTGAAAACCTTTGGTTTCTGATCTAGTTGGTTGCTCTTGTATGTCTAATAGTCTCGGTTTCATGCAGGACTAGGTTTAGATGGGTTTATAAAATGAGGATATTTTATTGCTCACACATTCCCATTTCTACACACTGGATTGAATTCAGACCCCTTTGATGCTATGCCCAAAACAAATTGAAAAAAAACAAACCCAAACACCTCAGTTTGAAGGTAGATTCTGCTTCTTAACTCAGCACTGGGAAACTTACATAAAAGAAAAAAAAAATTGCCATTATAACTAGATCTTTTAATTTTATTCCACATCTTTAAAGTTTCTCTTCCAGCTTTGAATAGGTTCAGTCTCAGATAGAGCTGATCTTCTCATTATTGATGGAAACTTTGAAGCTTTATCCCGCGACAGAGAGCTGAAGGTAGAGAGTCTGTAAAATTTTCCACATAGCACAGGAATATGGGGAGACAAGAATTCAGACAGGAGACGCAGGGCCTTTCTTATGAACTTGAAATCCTGGCAAGCAGTTCCTTGAAGTAGTAACCGAAAATCAGTCTGATATATAATTAAATTCCAGCCATCACGTATGCAGCGAGCCGTCTGCTCGGCTCTCGGGCAGGGCAGCGGGGAGCGGGTTATCGATCCGGGAGGCTCCCGCCCCACGGGCAGCGGGGAGCGGGTTATCGATCCGGGAGGCTCCCGCCCCACGGGCAGCGCTCAGCGGCTCCGCGGGGCTGCCCCAGACTGCAGCACAAGCAGCCGACTCCAGCCGAGGTGCCGATACTCCCTAATCATTTAAGTGCACTGCACAGCGAGCCCGGGCTAGTCCCACCGTCTCCGTGCTGCCATCAGTCTTTCCAATAAATGAGCTCTGAGCGGGCTCCAGAGAGAAAAGGAAAGTAGGCTGATCAATTCTTTCCAATATTAGGTTCTCATTTTAACTTCTCCCCCTCAATGGCTGCTTGGGTTGGGTGCTCTGTAATTATATTCATCAAGGTCTGTCAACATAAATTGACAGCCCTGGTTTAAGGGCATAGCTCTAGTTTGTTTACTAAGTCAGAGAGATAGACAACTAGCATTGATTATTTCTTTTAAGAAGAGGAACTAGAATGGCTTTTTTCAAATTATTTAGTGTTTCTAAAGCCAAGCTATGCAATTTATACATGGCTCTTGCTGATCTCCCTTTATTCCTGACAAAGAGAAAAATTACCGTGTCTGCTGCTCTAGACACTTTTGATATTAGCAGTAACATTAACTGACTTGTATTCCTCTTCAGTGCTACATTATTAATTTGTCTATGTATTTACAATGCGCTCACCACTGTATGCTTTGAACCCCGCCAAACTGTGCATGCTCACGCACTGCCAACACAGAAACCCTTGCTAACGCAGGAGTAAAATAACATCAGTAAATATCACTCTTGTACAGAAGAGGAACAAGCTATCTAAATGGAAAACTAACCATGCCTGGTAAAACTAATGGGATTCTTCAAAAATGTCAATGAATAGCTGGGCAGGGGAACTGATTGACATTATTTACTTGACTTTCCAAGAGAGCCAGTGATAAACTCCCTTAAAAAGCCCCCAAGAAGGTAGGCATGATGCAGGGGGGAAGAAATAGCCCAAATCAAACTGCAGTAAGAGCTGGGCTGAGAGCAAACCTGAGTCCTGGCTGGAAGATGGGGGTTGCAGGCACTTGCCTGTTAAGACACCTCCCAGTCCTAATTACAGGGCTGGTTTTCATGCTTATAATTTTAACTGTTCCTGCAGAAATTTTCCATGCTGGTGCCTGCCCCAAGCTGGCTTGTTGTCTCTAAAAGAATTGTCCCTTCAAAACCAATCCAGCTCCCTTAGCAAGGGAGTTGTGGAAAAAATTGTATGTCTTTGCCTCTTGAAAGAACAAGCAGACTCCAGTAACTTTTTGTCTGAGACTCCAGTGCCCCTGTGCTGTGTCTGGATTGTGTGGGAGGAGCAGCAGTGCTGCAGTGGAACCTGGCCCTCCTGGACATCTGCATCCTCCTCATGCCTGCACCCTGCCTCTGTCCTCCCTGCTTACACTGTCCCACCATCCAGCATCCCAGCGCTGCTGCCTGGTGTGGGGAAGCCCCTGAAAGCCGGAATGTGATTCAGTGCAATGTGGTTGCTGCTGAGACAGCTATGATTCAGTGGAGGGACAAACTTGTCCTGGTGTTGAGCATGACTCTGAAAGCAGGACAGGCCATGGGGTCCAGGCAAGCAGCCGAGTGTGGAGAGAAGAAAAGACCTGGTATGTGTCCCTGGGGACAATGAAAGGATTCAGGAAAGGACAGCAACGACATACAGCAACTATTTTATATGGGTGTTCTTCTGCTGTGGGTAGAGCTGCTAAAATGTGTCCTTGGACAGCAGCCAAGCTGAACTTTTGCAGGACACTGCTCTCACGTGAGTTGCTGTGGTAATCCTCTGCATTAGGAGGAAAGGCATGAGCTTCCCTCTACTCCTGCATTTTTGCTGTTGTTCCCATAATCGTTTTCCTTCCCCTGCTTGCTTTTTCTGAGTTTCCCCACTCATCTTAGAGGCAGTTCTGTGGGGTTTTTTAGGGATGGGTTAAACCCTGCCTTTAAAGGGACCAGTTAGGGACAGGTTAAGCTGAGTAGTTAAGAGGGAAAATGTCAGAAAAACAGAGATTGGGAAAGGAGACCTATTTGGGAGATGCTGTGACTGCAAATCAGGCAGACTGATGCTGTGATGGGGCCCTGAGAAGCAGGGCTGTGGTCAGCAGATGCTCAAGGAGACAGCTGGGGAAAAGGCAGCCCGGAGCAGAAAGGGTTAAGCCCTGGCCCAAGTGGGCTATGGCACATTTCCCTCAAGAAACCAGAGATTTCTTAGTTTCATCATCTGTCTGACATCCTCATGCAAAGCACTGCATGCTCAGTGACTTTACTCTGTTAGAGCTAATGTCTTGCTACTGATGCTTTGGTTTCTCAGGCTGCTGGAATCCATGTACCACACACAGCTGTCACTGGGGACTGCACCAGTGTCACGAGGATGCAGCCCAACTGTTCTATTTATTGCTTTTTCCAGAAGGTCCCTGCTGATAAAATCAGTCTTAAGAAACACAGCACAAACATGTTACCTGCAGTACTAAGTTAAATGGTTATGATGCATAATTACTTTTTTTTTTGCAATGCTTTTTCAGGACATTGAATATTTCACTAGTTTGTGCTGAAATCAGTGAATAGTTTCTGCAAGAATAAAGCTAAAAGGAAAGCTGGCACTATTTCCTTTTGCCAGTTAAATATGAACCTGAAGCACTGCCTTTGCCTATACTTTCCTACTTAAATGAAAATAATCAGCATGCACAGAAAGCTTTGAGTGGATGGAACAAAATTATCTTCTGGTGAGGGATAGCCCCATTTTCCAGCTGATAAGCTAAGGCTCAGAGTCCAGGGAGAGACTACCTGCTGAATTTGGAGCACCTACCTGAGATGCCAGGACCTTGATCTTTTAGCATTTGACATCAGAGTGTATTCCATATGTGCAAAGCACAGTTTACATTGACTTTGCTCATGACTGAGAGCATGGGAGCTTCAGCAAATCAGATCCTAAATTTCATCAGGCCTGGAAGAGGGACAACCCAAATTTCTCCTTCAATGTGTGTGATAGCTCTGAGAGCCTCAGGCTTTCTCTGATCACTGTCCCTGTATTGGGGCATCAGTCCTTAAAAAAAATCTTATTTCTAAACAAAACCCAAGGATCCTGAGGGCTGAATCCCATGCAGTGTGTTTTGCTGCACAGTGAGGATTCTTCATGGGCAGCTGAAATGCCATTCCTTTTCCTTCTCATTAAGACAATGAATAGCACTTGGGTTTGTGTAGGCTGCCTGAAAGGAAATGTGCAGAGAACTAAGGATTTTTATCTTGACCCTTCCCAGAAAATTCAAGTCCTTGGCTGGAAATTAGAAATGAGCCCAGGGGCTATGGAAACACCAAACAAAAAGGGCTGTAAAACTGTTTTCCTTTAAAAGGAATAGAAGACTGTAAGCAAACCCTCTTGAGCATCCTGTAGAGCTTTCTCATGTTCTCGCTAGAAACCGGTCTTTCCCTTATAATATTCTCAAATGAGATTTTGTGTAACTTCTTTGACTTGGTTGCAACTGCTGTTTAACATGCTTGGAGAGGACTCATGCTGGGGCAGCATGACTTTTCAGCCTCCAATATGAACACAGAATCATAGAATGATTTGGGTTGGACGGGACCTTTAAAGGTTATTTAGCCCAGCCCCTGAGCATTTTGAGTAGAGTCTTTTGGATTGAATGATCAGAGTGGAAACTCCCCACTAGAAAGAGCCAAGTCTTTGTCCTGTGCTTGCTGTGCCCCGTTTCAGTACAGGGCCCCCTCTTCCATGTTGGCAGGCATGTCCATAGCCCTGTGGTTCTCCCATGCTGCAGTCCAGGAAAACATTGCACCAACAGCTCCTTAGAGTGCACTTCACTGGCACCAGTCTCTGGCCAGGTATCTTTTCCCCTTGTGATGCTTTTTCTCATTGCTAGCTGTTTCTCTTTCTACGGAGTATCATCTTCTCATGACAGAAATCAGATCTTTTTGAAATTTGTTATCAAGTCTTGGCTCTCCTTGAAAAGATTAAGCAATAAAATCATGGAACCTGGTGCTTTTCCTTTTCTACTGAATGGGCACAGAATATAAATTACCTGTTTCTCAAGTTTCTCTACCTGGCTCAGTCAGTTTTGGTTCTGATGAAGTCTAAACCTCTGGATTTGAATAGGGATTTATATGGGAGTCGTTCCAGGTTTAAGTGTAGCTGCTTGTGCCCTCCCCCAGCACCATTTCTGTTTGCTTCAACTTCACTTGAGTCATTTGTTTGCCAGTTACTTTCTCTCTCCACTCCTGGAAAGCCATTAGAATTGATTTCTGTAAGTATTTTAAATACTTCTGCTGGTCCCAGTAGGGCTGTCTCGGAGTCTGCACAGATTGCTGTAGGTTGGGATGGTACTGGAAGATGCTGCATTCGTACCAAGGGAGAAATCCCTCTTCCCACATCCTTCTGTTTCACATTTCTTCCCCGGGCTTCTAAGCAGAAAATTTTCCTGATCCTTTGAAATAAATAGTCAGTGGAAATAAATATGAAATCTGGGCTCCATGGAAATCAATAGCAAAAAGCCTGCTTGACTTCAAAGGGCTGACCTAGAAGGTTAATGGCACTAATTTAATGCTGCACATAGGATAAAATCCACTAGTGAACCATGTACTGTACCTGAGGAGCCAAGGGTTGTAACATGACATTGTTACTATCTGGTTTAGTTGAAACAGAACCTCATTTTTCTCATGGCTTGAAAAACTGTAGATGTTGTCATCCTTTTTCTATAAGTAAGCTAATCTTTTTATTGATATAGTGCACACCAAGCACCACAGTGATTTGCGATGTGGGAAGGTCTTTTGTTGCAATTTCAGCATGGCCCTGAAAGCAGCTTTAATGACAGAAATGGAAAAACCAGTTACACATGCCAAATCATTATTCTGAGAGTTCCTCCAAATGATATGGAGTATAAGCCCCACAATACAAAGAGATTGTGGAAAGTCTGTAGGCAGCATGTGAATCACCTTGTCATGCTTCTTTATGGCACGCATGGCACCGCACACTTTATTTAAGCCAGCGCCCTGCAGATCAAATCCATTTGGAAGAAAGGTGATCGGTTCTGTGGAGTTGCTGCACATGAAAAAAATAGGTGTGTGAGACATGCCTGCAGCTGTCTGTGAAAATGTCAGGGCAAAATCGGGGCATTAGAAAGACTCCAGAATCTGGATGTGAGGTTTTAGCCTTTGTCCTAACTGGACTTGGAAAGGTATTTCTGTAGTTTCAAGTTAACCAGTTCAAAGCCTTACTGCTTTGGGCCACATTTGCACAATGGAATTAAAAACACATATTTGAGGAAAAATGAAATCAAGCAGTTAATTACTAAGTTTCAGGATTTTCTTTTTTTTTTCCAAAAGAGGAAAAAAAAGATAATAAGAAATAAGATCTGGGTGGTAAAGCTATTAATCGAAACATTTTTGACATTTAGTCAAATGTCTTAAGTAATCTAACAAACTAGTGGGATTTGAAATTGCTTTTGTTCTTGTTAAGGCATTGTTCATCCCTGCCTGCATAGTCCTGCCTGCCCCACTTCTCCCTCCATAACAGCCCTGGTTTGTGAGTGGTAGAGGAGTGCAGGAGAAGCCATGGAAAGGCCCATATGGCTTTCCTGCTGAAACATGCCTGCACTCCACCCAGACAGAAGTATGTCTCAGCCAACTTACTAGCCAAGTTAGAATAGGGAGGTGGTAATGTCCATCCTTAGGTGCATTTCACCGGTTTTGCAGCCTGAAAAGTGAAATAATTGCTGCAGTGCTATTTACTGCCTTACATTTGCAGCCCAAAGAAACCAGCATCTCAGTATGGACATACTGGGAAATCCATCTTGGACCTGCCCTGAGTTTATTGTCAATTTGTTACTTGCCCAGGCTACTGGGATATTAGGCTGGGCTTTGTAATAACTCCATCTTTGGGCCATGGTCATGGGATTTGCCAGCAATCACGTTCTGTCCTTGGTGAGCCGTCACACCATGTGCAGGAGGTTTCAGCAGAACCTCCCACCCTGCAAAGGAGCTTTCTTCCAAGGCTGCTTCCTATCATGACTCCTGCTGCACCAGGCTGGGGATGGGAAGGCATGTCCCTTACTACTGCCTTTCCTGCCACTGGTGAGGGGAGCATGTGAAGGTCTCCAAAATCAGAATGGATTGTGTTAACCTTAGGAAACTGCAGACTTTTCAAGTTAGAGTTTTGAATTCATTTTTTTTCTGCCACTACAGCATCTAAAAATCTTGAAGCATTTTATCTGAAAGTCACACTTGACAGTTCTTTGTACATAACTTATCTATTGCCCACATGCATTTTTAATTCTAAAATCACCCTGTTTTTAAAAACGATTTGCAGGAAAGGCAATATCAGAATAAAATATTAAGTATGTATGCTATGGTAATGAATACTTCGTATAATCAATTATAGCCTAACACAATTCAGATAATCTATATGATTTTCATATAGTGCTGTGGGTGCCACAGGTACCATCTGACTATCTGGTGAAAGCCTCATTATAACATGGTGTGTAGCAATTCTGCAAGTTATATTGCAAAATGGAGAAAAAAAATGTCAATTTCTGGCAAAGCATATTTCTTAATTTCCTAAACTTTATGCTTATGAGTATTTGTTATGTACTCCAAAATCATTAAGCATTTGAGCTTCACAGCATCATGGAAACATTTTGAAAAACTTGTTGAATCAGGTCTCAGCTGTAATTCTTACAATATGATGGTGGATAAATCCAAATTGTTATTTAACATCCTTTTCCCTTTTAAATACAAAGGAACTGCCTTCTTAAAACTGTGCTCTGATTGGCTGGACCCAGAGAGTAAAATCTTTGTTTATGTGAATACTTCATTCATATGTGCATGTGTTTACCTAAGTTTTTATGAAGGAGAGCATGACTTCTTCTCTATGTTGTTCTACATCCCAAAGTACAAACAGAATAGTTTCTCCTGCTCTGAGCATGGAGAGGTACTTTCCCCAGCCAGCTTTGGACTCTGACAGCACACAAGTTCACACCAACAGCTTTATGTGGACAGGCAATGAACCATTAATTGCTGCAAGCTAGCAAAGTGTAATAATAAGTATTACCTGCAATCTCATTAAAAGTCTCATTTTTTAAAGAACTGTGCGGGAGAAAGGAAGTGATCCTGCTTTCCACATGTGGCACTTTGACCTGCCCAGTCTGCAGCACTTGCTCTGTGTGCATCCCCTGATGGGCAGCTTTGCAGTAGTAGTTGTGTCACCACATTTTCCCTGTTCTTTTTGCTTTCTTGTCTGTAGTCCTATGAGGAATCTTTTAAAAGCTTTAAACTAGGGGTTCAGTGGGAAAACCCTGCAATTCAGTCACACATGCATGCAAGTGCTGCTGCTTGTATTTTTGATGAGCCCTGCTGTCTGCTCTTCCACTTACAACTGACCCAAACATTTAATCTGTGATCACAGAAAGTACCTGATGCAACCACAGCATTGGTAAAGGGATGTGTGGAAACTATTTAAAGTTTTTAAGCATATGTTCATGACATTCAGCAACTGGAAACAACAAAAATCTCATGTGATCTGTGTATACTTTGCAGAACATGTCCCCAGTTGGCAAAATGCCATTTCACTACTTGCCTTGCCCCACTCCCCAGCTCTTATCCCTTCCCCTGTTCAGTGGACCAGCAGGTAAGGATTTGCAGCTTTCAAGAGTTTCTGCCTCTATGAAGGGTCTTTTTAAGACCAGGCAGATCTTAAGGAAGACACAGAAATTAACATGATTTTCTCTACCTTTCTGAAGCTAATCATAGGGGGGTCTTTGGTGTCTTTAAATCACTGAGTTTCATCAACAGCAAATAATAAGGAATGTCTTGTTTCCATTAGGGTTAATATCACAATTTTGCCTGATTATTCTTAGTACATAACTCAGTGGAAACAATGCATCTTTTGTAATAAAACTTCTACCAGAAACCTTGGATGTTTTACAAGAAGGAAACATTGGCTAAGACTGCAACATAAAAATGTGGTATATGATTCCCATATAGATGTATAGTATTAATACATGCTGCCATGCCAAAAACTTGCTGGTATACCACATCCAGAATGGGATGGATGAGGGAAATGTATTTTTCTGCTGCCTTTCCATGCCTTTTTTTTTTCCAAGTGAGGGATGTAGTACAATATTCTCATGTAATAATATGCTTAAAATCACTTATGTTCAAATGAAGCAAAGCACTCCAAAGTATTCACTGCCTCCAAAACTACGCCCTTACGGTTTCAATTAAAAGGAAATTATTTGCTTTGTGAAACTTTGCCTGGATCTTTAATTCTTCCTCACTTTCTGAATACAGCTCTAAAAAGCTTCTGTACTTGAAGTTGCTAATCAGATTTCAGCTTGCAATAGTCATATGTCATGTCATATTATATCACACAAATATTGGTTATTCAGTCCGGTCTGCAATAATGAAGGTTTCATATCATCCTCTTTCTGGCCTTTCTAATACACAGTTTAGGCACTCCACTGCCCAAGAGTATTTTCAGGTTTTCAGATGATTTTTTTCAAATGTTCCTGATGAAGTGGCAGTTTAATTTTTCAAACCATAGCATTGATTACATTAATTTTGTGCCATGCATGGGCTATTGATTCTTTCCTCAAGAAATGAATATAAAAGCAAGCAACAATGGCCAACTAGTAATTAATTGCAAACTTTCCTATATTCCTTAACTGTCTGGAATAGTAAGTTCTTTCAAAACAGAGTATGAAAGGAAACTACATCCAACCCAAATGCAGAGTGCACATGCATTGCTCTGTGCCCACGTCCCTGGTGTGTGGCCGTGGTTTGTGCGGTTGCATTCACACAGAGCAGACTCAATGTACTTTAGCTGGTGGGCCCAGAGGCTCCACCTTCTGTTTGCTCACTGGCTTTCTTCTCAAGACCTCAGTCTACCATTCCTTCATCTTCTATTATTTTTCTGTGCATTGGCAGCAGCTGTGATGATCCAGGGCACTGCATCAGCCACTTGTGGGAACTGGGTATTTCCTGTATCATCCCCAAAACCTGCAAGGCACCACCACTCTTGAGCTGCAGCTTCATGCTGAAGTGAGCACTTGTCCCTTCCATGGCTCAGAGTGAGCTATTGCCTCTGCTTTCAGGAGAGGTTCACGTCACAGAGAGTACAGCAGCCTCGTCCTGCCTTACACCATGTTCCTCCTGAGTGTGGAAATGTCTTGACTTTTTCACGTGGCAGTACTTTCTGCAATGCCTCATAAAGAAATGAATTGTTGCTTATTTAGGTATGGCAATACGCAGTTGTGAGTATCACAACTAAGCTAAGCAGCTGAGCAGAAAAGAGAGGGTTTTGTTTGAAGTGCTGGGCAGGGACAGATGTGTATCTTGTCAACTTCTCACTTTACCTTGTGATATTTCGTTGCTAATTGGTATTGTGACAATGAGGGAACTGCTTCCAAAGGAGTCTATTACTTAGTCCAAAATGGCTAATAAAAATGTTCTATGAATTGAAATGTAGTTCAGTTTGAAAGGAAATTATACCTCCCTGGAGACTAGTAAATGGTTTGGGAAAAAGTGTTCCACTGTTCTCTTCTTTGTTGCAACAATCTATGCTGGAAAATATCTTTTTATTACATCTGGTTGACTTTAAAGACATACTGGTTCAAATAAATTGATGGGAGAATAAACGAAGAACAAGTTCTTGTGAATGCCGCTAAATTAAAATCGATGAACTGTAGGCACTCAAGGCAAACAAGTCTTCATCTACTCAACATTTCCTTGGGCATTTTGCTGGCCGATTTTACAGCCATCGGCAAATGAACAACTTTCTTTTCCTACAGGCTAGTTGTTATCGCTTTGTGTTGTTGTCACCCATAATATTTTGCTAGCTTCTGTTTTATTTCTTTTTAATCCACTGTCACATTTGGTCATATCGCTCTAAGAAATCTTTCCAAGAGCAGTCAGACCATCAAGAACATCTGGTTTATCTCTGTATTTTCCCTAGGTTTGGTGTCTTCAGCACGATAGTTTATGTGTGTTTTTCCACCTTCATTAGTCAGACCACTTTATGAAGATGGGTAAACAACATTATCTCCACTTACCAGCTGGAAACAGTGATGCACAGAGAGAATAAGTGGCTTCCCGAGGCAACTCAGGAACAATGTGTTCAGTAATGAGTCACTGCTGAGGTACCCAAATGGTCTGGTCTCCTAACGCCCAGCCCATGTCTGATCTGCCATGGCATGGCTCCTACATCCATGGGAGGAGTGAAGCCACAGACTCATGCAGCACTGCTTTCTTCCTTTGGGTCTGCTAGNATAATAATAATAATAATAATAAAGTGTTTGTTAAAGTGTTCCTCAAAAAAATTGAATATTATCAACAAAGCTTTTGATGTGAGAACTAAAGGCAGTTCAGCTGCAGTTCAGCAGAGAGTCTCCAGCTGGGTTTAACTGAGATAGCCTCATCCCAGCCACCACCCAGCTGTATCACTGTCTTGCCAAGACTTGGGGCATTGGAGCAGCTCAGCTATTTCTAAGTTATATTCATGCCATATCTGTAGATGAGCAAGCCTGACATCCAAACTCCCAGGATATGTGAAAGCAAACAATATTTGCAATGGGTGAGTTGTGATGTGCTCTGAGAGATACAGAGTGTGTATAGACTTCATTTTTTATTCCTAATTATAAGGCAATCCCCAAAAAGATGAGATATGGGTTGATTTTATACTTCTCCAAAAGCTAAGGAAATCCACATTTTCCTTCCCCTCAACCTGGGTTAATGATTTCACAGCTTGTCAGTAGCCTCTAAATAAGGTTAATCTCTGGCCTATGAAGTTTCCTGTTCTTCCTCTCCAGCAGAAGATCTGCTCTCTACTTGCCCTGTTGTAATCTTTCTTGATGCATCTACAGCTTGCCGTGGTCAGAGACCTGAAATTGGAGTAGGATGGACATTTGGCCTGTCCTGGCAATAAAATAAAACTGAACTCTTTTGTAAACTTCCATGCTCATGCACATAGAAAGACAGAACAGAGAATAAATCTTATGGTAGGTTTTTGGTAGACTATGTCATGTATTATTGCCCCAAATTTGTTAAAACCAATAAATCCCATATGAAATACAGAGCAGTGAATAGCCTGGATTTGTCTCATTTGCATAGGCTATGATGAAGAAATGGAAGCCCAGCATCCTTTGATGTGAATTTCATTCCTAGAATTAAAATTTCCTGTTTTTCTCTGTTGCTGGTGCTTTTGATCTCTTGAATTGCTAAAAGCTGTCTCATTTTAGGGTGATACAGTTTAACTGAAATACTTAACTGTCACTCTTGAAAATCTTAATATCAAGAATTATCTAAACTATTGTGGGTGCCCTTTCAAGACTCCCTCCGCACAGACCGCAGCCAGTAAAATGAGGGCAGGGATTCTTCTTACAAAGGGCTTTAGACAGAGAAATATCTGGTTTCTTATGAACATGAAAAGCACGTTCAGTATTTGTTGATAAAACACCAAAGAAGCAAGCTTGTTTTTGAAGGGTATTGCTGCTGCTTGTGTAAGAAAACGCCACAGTTCTGTGTTTAGTGGAAATATGCCAGTGTGCTCGGACTGGCCTGAGCGTCCAGCGCGCCTGCTGCTGGGGTTCTGATGACAGTCCTCTTTCACAATTGCTGCAGCAGCACTGCTCTGCGTGTAAGAATTATAAAAGTTATGACTCCAGTATGGAGATTTTATATGACTGTGTACAACAGATTTAAAATCCATTCTGGCTACTGTCACACGGAGCCAGCTTTCTGGCTCCCTCCTCTAGGCCCAAGGCTTTGGTTTGTAGAAGGCATCCATTTTATCGCCAGTGATTTGTGAGCCCGTGTAAGCACCCATTACATACAGCAGAGCCCTCAGAGTGAAAAAGCTTTTTGTTTTCTTCTCCTCATCTTCACTGAGCATCTGTTTGGCTGCTGCTTGATAAGATCAAATCAAATTAATGAAATTTAATGCCTTGGATGCAGGAACAAAATACACAATTGTGAAGCAACTGATAAAAATTACATAATGTTATACACAATTCCAGTTTAATATATGTGAAATTATTTCTGCAAGAGTCAAATAGTGTCTTTCAAGATTATATTTTAATGCAATACAAGGTCTTTGCCCTGAGTCAGTCTAACTGGTAAAATCCCAGATGGGCTCCGCTCTGTCTGTTGCTTATTCTCACAAGACTATCATGAGGGCCATTCAGAGAGATGTCTTTTCTCTTTCAAACTAATGCATCATGAATAAGCAGTAGAATCTTACTATCACATCACTGAAATCCAGCGAGTATCATCTTTCTGTTTCCTTTTCATCAGTAATCTAACTGACTAGGTACCAGTTTTAAAAGAAGACCTATGGAGGAAACAGATACACTGATTTTGCATTCTGTTGCTCGCTTATCCTGTGTGTAAAGAAGGTCTGGGTTTTTTGTTTGGTGGTTTTGGTGGGTTTTTTTTAATACCTTGTCAAATCTGCCTGCATGGTTTTATTGGACGATCTGTTGATGTGACAGAGGAGAAGCTTTTACTGGCACCCTTCTGACGTTCCTTTTCGGGCCATTAGATAGATATCATCTACAGTGGGATTAGGCTCTGCTTGAGTGCCTGGAAGAGCTAAGGTTCTTTTGGGGAACTTGAATTTGAAAACAAAAATATCACAAAAGCCAAAGCATGAATTCAATTTCCCTCTTCCATGAACACCTGGAGTGGTGAATATAAAACCATAAGCCCACAGTATCATAAAACCTTCTGAAATGACAGGTGGAAAACAGATAGCTCACAGCATTTGAGCATGGCCTCCCCAGCCCACAGAGAGGCAAATGGCAAGAGAGGAGGATGGATGAGCAGAAGGGTTGTATCAGGACAGGGCACAGCCTGCAGTGCTTGGGGATCTCACACTGCAGTTATACACATGATTTCTCTGAGATCAAAGCTGTTTAAAAATCGCTGCTCTGAGCTGCCTCCCTTCCTGCCTACACTGCTTTGTCCATCACGCCATTACTCTGCTTGCAGGGCTTTTTCATTTCAACCAGACATGAAACCCATGCATTACAGGCAAAAATAACCTCCACAAGTCCACAACTTTTTTTGGAAAAGTTTCTTAAATTTGCATTATGGCACGGTTTAACAAACAGTTGCAGTGGTGTAAGTAAAAAGCAGCTGAATTATAGTACATGGACAAAAATAACAGTCTGGGGGCAAGAGCTCCTTAACCAAGCGAGCTTTGCTGTTAGGGAGAATGCTTTCCTAACTGCAGCCTGGCGCTGTGCTCTGCCAGCCAGGCAGCTGTGGGAAATGCTTTTGCAACTGATGCCTCCTTTATTCTTTAAAATGTCGTTGTTCCTAGTCCCTTCTGCAATAAAAACAAAAAATGAAGTGTGGACATAGTTTGTAAAACCCATGCAAACTGTGGTTCAAAAAGTTCTGGAAAACAATTATTTTCCTCAGTCCTCTAGGCAGCTTCTTTGCTTCCAGGAGCTTGGTAGGACAGCTCCAAAATGGAGGAAGGACCTCCAGTGGGACTACACCACCTTACACTGAAATGTTTTTGATTTCTATGGTAGCTTGAAGTCATCTCAGATGTGTGAGATTCCCGTCCCATTCAGCATGACGCAAACTCATGGGGAAGTAAGAGCCCTTCCCATGCTGTGATCGGAGCAGGGTCTCGGCCAAGGCTTTCCAAAGCTCTGCTGCAGCCCTGTGCTGACTCTTTCTCCCACAGGGAACATGACCAGGGGTAGAGACACCGTCTTGCTCACCTTCCCTTACATCTACGGCATGGGAGGAAGAGAAGCAGGGAAGGAGCAATGTCAGGCAATGTCCCTGCTAGCACCCCTGTTCTTTTGGCTAGTGGGTGCTTGGACAGACGATTAAGTGTCTGCACATTTTCACTGAAAGGGACCTATTTCAGGTTTCCCATTTTAGCCTGACCTTTGCTGACTCTAAGACATGAAAAAAAAGTCCCCGTAACGCTGGTGATTCCAACAGCTACAAAAGTCTTTGCATTTGAGATAATGCTCTGCTCACTAGGTTTAAAAATCTGATTTTCTAAACTAATCTTTCCTCAAGCTGCAAAATCTTGGGCACATGGACCTTGTCTGCTTTTGCATTTGTAAATTTCTTAATACACATGGAGCTGATGCTCTGCCACAAACGTAACAGATGCAGTAGTGAAAAAGAAACCCCAAGGCTTGTCATCCTGATATGACTAAACTGCAGCTCTGGCCACTGCCTCAATACAGGCTGTAAAATGTTATTCAGACACTTGCGTATGAAGTACTTCCTCTCCCACCCATTAATATCTCTCAGCAGCTTCCCGAGAATAAGAGTATAAACTATATATATGGAGCAATCCCATGTGTGTGGTGCTCCAGGATAACCCTAATCCTTCCTGAAGAACTTGGAGTATTTTTCCTCCTCATTTCTCTCCTGTTATGTGCCCATCCTGACAAGGTCGCAGCAGTTCTCTTGTGACATGATTAAAAAAAATCAGATGTCTCAAAAATCTAGAGACTGCAAACAAAAAGCTAATCAGAAATGTTCAATCCTCACATAGTATTACTCTAAGAGGGGTTATTTAGAGTCCTTATTGTGCTTTTGCATATCTTTCTAATTTTAGTCTATTTTATAATGTTTAATAACAAGTTCCTAGATTTGAATTGCCTGTCTGGGACTAACAATAGTATTTCTGTAGCATTTTACCCTTAAGCTATGAAACAACCTCAGAATTAAGACCAGGTTAATACAGCTTTTAAGACTGGAGTGCCTTCCAGACTATCCACATTGGATGCAGGAGGGGCTCCAAACTGTGGTATCCCATTGTTCCAATGGAAATCACTTGTGGGGAAAGCCCACACAGTTAGTATCTGCTGGGCAGTTTGAACAACTATTCTGCCATAGCCTATAAAGTTGATCACAGATATATTGTAGCATATAATGAAAAAAAAAAAAAGCAGTAGAGAGAAAACTGGTAGCTGTGATTCAGTTTTAGTCTTACTGCTGACATGGGAGAAATTGGGTTGTGATTCTGGCTGTTTGGGATGGTGAAAGCAGTCTAAGAACATAAATCAAAAAGAATTTGAGGGACTGTGAGTGCAATGGATCAAAACAAAGCAATTCTCTTCTTTCCCCATCTCCCTCTCTGCCCTCTTTGAGCCTGCTGTAAGTTGCCCCTAGCGATTATTTTTTAAAAAGGATAGTCATGCTCAGTAGGACAGTCTTCTTCTAAACTAATGCCAGTGCATTGGTAATAGCAGCAAGGAAACAGACCAAACACTAAAAAATCTGTTCTTTGTTTTCTGTGGGAAGAAATTAAGATCTGATGGTAGGGATTTTTCTTAAGCAGCAGCAAGTAAATAGTTTCAAAGCCATGTATATTCCAGCTCTGTGTATAGTTATATTCTGTGATAGACTAAATCATCTGCATTGGAAGCAATGGGAATTGGATTATAGTCTTCAAGGATTTTGGTGGTGTATGGTTTGAAATAGATGAGTAAGAGCCATTACTTCATTGTAATAAAGGGACCAAATATGTAACTGTGGGATGATGATTAGAGGTGACTCAGTTCTGCAGGACTCTTGAGTTCTTGGAGTCCTGCAAGTCACTTAAATTCAAGCTGAACATACAGTGAGGGTTGCCCTTCACCCTGAGGCCTGCAAGCTCTGGTCACCTACAGACACTGATGCAGAGAACCACGATTACCAGCAGCCTAGGAGACGAAGGTCTGCTTGGCTGGCAGGAAGATGGATGAGCTCATGGTCGGGTGCATGCTGGGGCTCCCAGCAGAGGCAGCTGAACGGGCTCTAAAGCTGCTAGTGCTTTCCCAGCAGGACAGACTATTCCTGCTTTCAAGAGTTTAGAAGTAGGTTTTTATAGGAATTTGAGCTTTAGCCTTTTCCTCCAGAGGAAGTAAGCACTTTTAGCATTCTCTAAGAAAAAGAGGGAACGAGCACAACTATTGGAGAAATCAGATTTCTTGGGATTTCCCTGCAGCTCCCTTCTGCAGTGAGGGGCTGAAGTGATATGGGAGGGAAGGGTTCTCACGGCCAATTCCAGAGTTCAAGATGCACTATTGTGATACACTCCTGTACAGTTCATTCCTTAACAAGAGATGTTGTAGTAGATGTATTATGTACCTGCTCTGACTTGTTCCTGCAGAAAATATTCTAGTCACCAGCAACTGACCCCATGTGAATTAAAAGACTTATTTATTAGGAAATCAGATGAAAGGTAGCTTTATGCAAGCCAGCTAGAGTTGTGAAAGGAAGCCACATTCTAGATGAAAGGGAACACTTAGTCCAAAGTAAAATATGTACTGTGTTTGGTCACATCCCTGGCATGACGGAGGATGGCTTCCTACCCACAAATGATGATATTGTCTTCAGATAATTGCTCCCTTATCAGATAAATCACTGAATTTCGCATTAAAAAATGAGTATATTCTTCTTGGGGACGCCGTGGTGCCAGTCCATGATATGTGGGTGGGGACAGAGCCCTGCCATGACGCCAGCAAACCCGGCCAGCTCTGTTGGGATGCCGGGCTTAGTGCTTCCAACAGTTTCCTTTTGTTTGCTTTCACAGCCATTTCAGGCAGCACTGAAAAAGTCCACTAACCCCAGTATCTCCTCCTTGTTCCTGCTGTGACACTGGGAGCTGCTTGTTCTGGTGCTGCCAGCTCTCCCTCTGCTCCACATGAGGAGGGACCATGGCCTTGTTGGAAACTGCTCAAGTTTGTTTGGATAAATATTTGTGTCTCTGTGTCACACATTCATACGTGTGCACAAGTCAGAAAGGGGGATCTGAAGCTCTTATGGAGTCCAGCAGCCATGTCTGAAAAGTACTTCTGGATATTTGGGAAAGCTCTGCTGTTGAACTTTATAGATGTGCATGCATGATGGACACCTATAACACACTGTTATAACACTATAACAACTCAATCTGCAACATCGGGACTTCAGGAAGTACCTCACAAGGATGAGAACTGGGAGCTCAGGGTCGTTTGTACTATCTGCCAGCAAACAAAACTCTTCCACACCCAGAGACAAGGCTGCAAGTGTATTTCTGCTGTGTATGGCTGATTTCCAAAACAAAATTAAAGATCAGATGAGAATTCTGTACTTTGAAATCTCCCCTAAGTGGATGCTGGCATTGGTGACACTGAGTGGTGAGGAGGTGGCTTGTAAGGGAGAGTGTGCTGAGCACAGCCAGGTACTCACACTAACATTTCACCTGTGTGCCCAAAGCAGGATTTCAATGAAAAGGTGCAGCTGTATATACATAAGGATCAAAATTTCCCAGCACTTAATGGGAAAGTGATTTTATAAACACCTGGTTGGTCAGGCTGGTGCTGCATTTGTGTCTCTAACATGCCCTCATTCAGATGGTCTCTACGGCTCAGAATGGTTTTTATCACTTTAAGCAGAGTAATACTTTCACAGAAGAACATTTTTGCAAACAGTAGTGCGTAGTATTAATGAATTAGTAACTTCCTGGATTTTGCTTTGGTTTTAGATCATTAGCAAGCACACAGGCAAAATTAATCCACTCACTGACTAACAGTCAATTCACCCAGTTGCAGGATGTATGACCAGTAATTTTATTTTAAAATAAATAACTAAATAAATGGAGATTGCTGGTTTTTTATTTTGTCAAGATTCCTCAAGAAAGAATCAGAGAACTACCGTTGATGGTTGGCTGTTTCCCCAGAGAGATTTCAACACATCTTGTGTCCTCTTCTTCATGCCAAGTGTCAAGTGTACAAGCATCTTATCAGACTAATTCTGGTGGGAGGCTTTAAAATTATTGTTATGACCTTTTACTCTAGGCACTGATTGGGAATTTAGAAAAAATTATTATGTGATGCATGAATTTGATCACATGCAAGAATTTGATCACAGAGAAAATGAAGAACTTATTTGTATTAGACTAACGTCACTGATTAAAATTGAATTAGTCCTGATTTACACCAGCCTGAACTGAATTAAGTCAATTAAGCTCATCTCCATTCAAGGAAATACTGTGAAAACATACTTAATCAGTACAACTAATGGAGAGAAGGTAATTTCTTTCTTATTGGGTCAAACTTTTCCTATCATGAATGCTATGGCCATTCCTCTTTCTTCTGCAAATGAGCTATCAGCCTTTCTAGCGCCTGCAGTAACTTTCAACACTGATTATATTCGAGATCAGCTGTTCATTTTGACTTCTAACACTTAGAATTTGTATGAGAACTGCCATAAATTATCAGGATCAAATGCCCCTAATGATCATAAAGGAACTAGTAATTCAAGTCAGGTTTTTTAAATAAAATTTTTATCCTACCAGTAGGTTTCAGAGATGACTGTGGCTGGAGCACATTATCTCATTTGGAATTTCTCATTTAAACAATAAAAGAAGTCTTTTCATTGACAAATATTGTAAATCTTTGGATATCTGCTCTGCGCCCTTAAGGGACAGCTTACTGCAATTGTCCAAGTCTGTAAGTAGAGGACAGGATGTTTTCCACATAAATTAAAAAAAACCCCCAACTTTACAATGCTTAAATCAAAAGAAGAAGTCTCCATACTTTTTCAGAGCAGCAGCTAAAACATCTTCAGGCATAATTTATGCTGTTGACAGCCGTTGCATATATAACACCAGGAAGTCTGGTTTTAATTCTTGTAATATTCCTGGGGAGGTGGGTGGCTTAGTTAATAAACTTGATCTTTCACCTTCGGAATCAGATTGAGTTCCCTTGTTGCAACATGCCTGTCTTTAATTTGGATGCTCGTTTACTTACAGAGGTTACCTGCTGACCTGCAAGAATCAGAAATTGATGTCTAGCACACATCGCCAAGTCCGCAGGCAGATGTGCAGTGAGGGGAGCACAGAAGTGGTCATCTGCCCTGGGCAGAATGCCAGAGGGGCATCCCCTGGTGGCCAAGAGGGCTGCGGGCACAGGGAGAGGGGAGGAAACCATGGCTTCAGCTGGTTACTGTGGTAAGGAGACATTCCTGAAGTGTTTAAGGCTGGAGATACGTATCCTGTCCCCTGTTCCCCGTGCTGCCATGGCTGGTCTGCTCAGGGTGCTGCCAGCACCCACCTGCTCCAGAGGGAGCAGTGAGGCTGGGATGTCAGAGGGATGGCTGCTCCTCCAAAGGTTGTTCAGGGCCACCAGGGGCACCACTGAAGGCACTTCCAGACAAAACAATTCAGCATTTACTGAGCAGGACCCTTGCAAGACAGAGGCTGTCAAAAGCGGATATTTTTTTAAGTGACTGAATCCCAGTGCTAGCTCAAGCCCCAGCCTCAACCCTACTATAAACAGGAAGCAAAGTTTCTCAGTAACAGAGGATATTCCATCTTGGTGTCTACACACACATGGTCACTTCCCAGCTCCCATGTCCCTGAGGCATTCAGGTTCCCTCATGCCTTAGATTCCTTGGCTCTCTCTTGGATATCCATCACGAAACACACAGAAAATGGTCCTTAAATTAAAGGACATCAAATTTTTTTTCCCATTAACTCAAAACACTTCGGTGTCCTTAACATTGTTGGTTCCTGTACAAAAAAAGAGGCTTCCAGAGGAGAGCCACTAAGCTGATCACAGGGTGTCGGGGTTTGATGCTGGCTAAGTGCTAGGCACCCTGGAAAAACTATCTGCTTATTTTCCTCTGCTATAGCTGAACAGAGGAGGGGAAATTAAAACGAAAACTTCATGAGTTGAGATAAGGATTAGTGGAAAACATTTAAAGGCAAAACATTCAAAACTTAAACAGTATAAAGAAAATTTATTATTAACAGAATTAAAAGTAAAAAGGGTAATGAGAACTAAAATAAACCTTTAGAACACCTTTTCTTCCCAGTCCCTCCCTCTTTTTCTATCAACAGTGCAAGGAGACAAAACATGGGGTTTTTAGTCAGTTTGTCACTTTTAAAAATCTTTCTTCAGTTCACTTAGGACAGGGAGTTCTTTCTTCTGTTGTGCTGTGGGGTCCTTCCCATGGGAGACAGTTCTCTATGAATTTCTCTAGCGTGGTTCTAATTGCACGTGAGTCCCTCCCGCAGGCCAAGCAGGCTTCCCGGGCTGCCGCCTCACCACCCCTCGGAAGAAGAAAAAACCTTCTTGCTCTTTTTCTTTTCTTAAATATGTCATCACAGAGGCGTTACCAACTTCTCTAATTGGGCTGGTAACCTGCCCATCGTCAGAGCCTTCAGCCATTGGCTCTGTGCCGGACATAGGAGAAGTTTCGAGCAGCTTTTCCCACCCACTAAAAACCAGGCTGTGTTAAGCCAACACGCAGGGTTGGAGCACCTCTCTGATAAAGACAGGCTGTGAGAGTTGAGGCTGTTCAGCCTGGAGAAGAGAAGGCCCTGGGTACACCTTTTAGCAGCCTTCCTGTGCATAAAGGTGGCCTATAAAAAGCTGGAGAGGGACTTAACACAAGGGCCTGTAGTGACGGGACAAAGGGGAATGCCCTTAAGCCAAAGGAGGGTAGGTTTAGACCAGATATTGTCAAGAAGTTCTTTACTGTGAGGGTGATGAAGCACTGGAACAGGTTGCCCAGAGAAGTTGTGAATTCCCTATTCCCAGAGTAGTTCAAGACCAGGCTGGATGGGACTGTGAGTAACCTGGGCAAGTGGAAGTTTCCCTGGCCAGGGCAGGGGGTTTGGAACTAGGTGATCTTTAAGGTTCCTTCCAACCCAAACCATTCACTTTTTCAGGGGCTGAGAAAGGCATAGAGCTCCCCAAGCAGCAGAATTATTTTAATTTATAGGCCCTGGAAAGTATTACAATAATGATGACTTTAAATGCAGTGTTTTCTGGATCACTAGGCTAATATATGAGAGTCCTAGACAGGGACCTAGCATACCAACAAGTGTCTGCTTGCTGAACTTTCTGTGCTCTGTGTGATACAGCAAGAAAAGCCTGTCTGCTTTAGGTTTTGAAACCCTAGACCTAACCCTAACCTCAACCTGAAATGTACCTGGGTAGCACTTCAAACAGGAAGAGATCCTCTGCTTGATGTGCTATATTCCTCTTACATCCCATCTCCCTGGCTGGCCACTGCATAATGATGGAGTAATGATGTACTGAAATTCCTTCAGCTCTGGACTCCTAAACAGCTTCAACCTCAAATGTACTCAGGGGACCAACCACTTCTGTAAATCGTGCAAGTGCCCCACTAAAAGCAGCTCTCTGCCTGCCTTTCTGGGCTCTGCAGGTTGTGACAAGAATAACCTGTCTGGCTGCTTTTGCTTCTCTGACTTAACTGATTTCAGGAATGGGATGGCCCCATGGGCCATATATCACTTTAGGGATAAATTTCTCATGGCAGACATTTATGCACTTAAAGACATTTTTACTGAGACATGCTCTAAAGCCTGGGCAATAAACCATGGAGGCTGAAGGCTGTTGTGTCCTGCTATATGATTGCATTTCACAACACATTTCAGGTTAGAGGTAAAGATGAAGCAGCCAAACAAGTTATGCTACCTGTATCCTGCACAGACCAGAAAGAGAGGGGGAGGATTCATACTAAAGGGATTTGGGGCTTCTAATGTAGTTTATGGTCCCCTGGGAAGTTATGATGTTAGGGATTAGATTACAATTCAGGATATGGGGGTTTAAAACATCCTAGACAGTGTTTTTATGCAGGACACAGAGAGTAAGAGAGGCATCTGTTTATTGGCTTTAAGGGTGGAGCTATCTTGGACTGTATTTACTACTGTCAGGGTGATGGGAGAGTACCTAAAGCAGCTAGAAAGCCTCTCCTTGCTTCATCCTGCAGCTCCTAAAAAGGCAGGAAAGGACAGAAGTTAGAGATACTCAAGTAAGGCAGGTCTTGTCTACATAACTGCTTTAGATGGTGGGTGCAGATCCCAATGCATTTAGAGATATTTTTCTTAAGTTGCTTTGTAGCAACAAGATTTTGGGAAAGAAGGGTTCTGCTTTGGAGGGTTGAAGTCATTACATCATTGTGCATGACCCAGTGTCTTTTATATTCCAAGAAAAGGTTCCCCCAGGACTAAGCAGACAGGCTGTTAATGTCAGGTTTAAGGTCTGAGTTGGACAAGTGAAAGAAACTGTTCTTGGTGCATTCTGCAGAGCTAGCAGGGTTTTATGGAGAGGAGTTAAATTTGATGGTCAAGATCCTTTTATCATGACTTCAGGCAGGTATGGCCTTTTGGAAATTTCTGATCTTATGCATGGGGATTGGTTGTGAGACCCAAATGCCTTCCCTGTGGGATGGTGTAGTGACCAGGCGAGGTTGAAAACCTGGTGGTGAACTGAAGGCTGTGTGTCCCTCATGTCTCTCTGAATATGGAGATTCCTTGTACATCCACCTGGACTTGTGGTTGGGAGTAAGGATGAAGAAACAGCCAAACATGATTTTTTTGCTGTGGAAGAGCTCAGAAGGATGAGGTGAGAAAAAGAATTTGGCAGCCCTGAGCCCTTCTGCAATGATTTCAGGGAAGGTGCTGCTCTCCATCCACCTGCTTTTGGGGTCCAGGTCTTGATGTGCTGTCTTGCATGCTACAGGCAGCAAGGGTGGAGGCAGCTGATAGAATGGTTGAGAAGCTTAGTTTCAGTCTGAAATAACTCCTGCTGAAATGCATTTCATGCTGGTTTTGGGTGGGGATTTGGGGTAAAGCTGGAGGGAGCAGAGTGGTTTCACAGAACCAGGTGCAGCCAGAAAGTTCGTTATTCTTCAATACTACACAGAAAATTTTGGTGAGAACAAGAGCTCTTGTCCTTGTATTGTTATTTAGTGTATGGGATAGACAGCTTTTTAGTTATCAACATCCTCTCCCCATCTTTCCAGAATGAACAAGGCACAGCAAGACCAGACATTCNCATTTTTAAATGAAAATCACAAGATACTGTGAGAAGTCTCCAGTAAGCTCAGCTGTACTTGAAGTCATAAACAATCTCCTGGACTCACATTTACCACTCATCTCTATGATGTTTCTCCACCTGCAGGATGCAACAAAAAATAACCCATCTGGCAGTTTTGTCTCTGTAACACTAACCCTAGCCTGAAGGGCACCCACGCAGAAATTCAGAAACTAGGAGTTAGTCTTGGCCCTTCAACTTTACTATTAGCTGTTTCCCCCTTCGTGTTTGCAGGACACATACTAATACTTTTAGCTACCTTAAGCCCCGGCCCACAAAAGGTTCCCTCATTCTGATGAGGGTAATTTTTGAGTCTATTAGTTTCTCTAACCCTAACTCTAACCTTAAAATAAGATTTTCTCATGGGACAAAATTCTACCTTAGAATCTAACTTTATGTGACTTTAAATTTTAATTTCTCAACTCCTTTTTTTAAAATGTCCCCAACTTCCTAGACATAGACCTATGTAGTGAAAATATTCTGCTTGTCTGCTTTAGGTTACAACTGTAACTCTAAATCATAATCTTAACAAAAAATGTAGAAGAAAAGTAGTTCATAGTCTAGGACACCATGGAAGGCAATCCCTCTTCCATTTTTATCCCTGAAGAAAGTCATGGTAAGATAACACTAGCTCTAACCCTATCCATGGCCTTATTTACCCTGTTAATAATTCAGACGTTCAGATGTAGTATAAGGCCTTCACCTCACAAATTTGCAGTATAGTGGGCCTTGGAGGACAACACAAAAATAGAGTCTTCAAGTACACTAGGCTGTAGCACCTGGAACCCACAACATGATATGCAGCCAGATCATTGTTTCCTCTAACTCATGAGACAAACCCTGGATACCCCCTAACATGAGTCCTATCCCTAACTTTTCAGACTTCATGGTGCTGCAAGAATAAACCGTCCTTTTGCTGTAGGTTTTCTCATCATAAACCAACCCTCACTGCCCCTGGAGTTGCTATAAAGCTGCACTAACACCTGTCCTGTTCTGTGTTGCTGAGCCCTACAGGGTGCAGCAAGAATAACTTGGCAACACAGACAACCCTCTGATATCAATCTGTGTCATGCTGGGCCCTGTGTGGTACTGTTAGAGCAGCACGTGTAGATCCCCTGCCTTTACAAATGCTAAAATTAAGTTTATCATCAAGCTGTTTGACAAGGCTTCTGGATCAGAAACCCCATATTGTACAGCAGTGGGTAGCACCACTCTTCTCCACAATGATCAGGGCTCTGAAAGATGCAGCAAATGTGGCTTGTCTAGATGTGTTTTCTTCTAGAATGAAACCTGATCCTATCTCTAAGTCATAAAGAAAGGAAGTGCCTCATGCAACAAAAAGCAATATAAGAGGCCTACAGACCCTCTGTTCAGTTTTTCTCCCAACTTTTCTATCTTCCTCAATGTTTAACAAATACAGCTTTTTCTTTAAGATACTTTCTGTTATTCATCCCTAATGCAAATTTGTAGGGTCTCCAGGGACTTGCCATTACAGAAAAATGAAACGAGGCTGAGAAGTACTTCTAGTACTTAGTATATTAGTTGTTTTCTAGACTCTGCAGAATGCAGCAATAATTAATGCTAGAGTTTTACATTCCTAAACACTTATCCTAATCATAACTTTAAAATTATCTAGATGCTGATCTTTATTGTAAAAGGTAATGCAGTATCTGCATAGTATCTTCAGCACCACTAGTAGCAGTCTTGACCTGTATTTCATTACTTCAGTACACTCAATTTAAATACCTGGAAGCATCCAGAGGCTCTCTCACACCATTTGCCCTACTAATCCTTTCTGGCTTCTGCACGAGGAAGCAGGAAATGCCTACCCATGTCTTCAGGATCTGGATTACATGCCTCAGTCCTAATCTCAAACATTAAGTGTACTTATGGGGTCAGACTTTAAATCTCAATATAAGGACTTGCAACACTGAAGTGAGTCCTCACTGCACTTTTCTAAACTCTTAAGGGTGTCAAAAGAATGTTGTCTGCATTTCTAGGTTGTAGAAGCCTGATCCTGGTGTTACCATGCTTCCTTAATTCTGGAAAAAAACCCAACACCTGCTTTGACATTTCCTGAATCTCTATGACCTGCCATGGAGCTGTGCCACTTCACACAATCCAGCAGATGTTTTCTGGTATTTCATTCTACTGATGACTCAGGCCAGAAAATTAAGTTGGGTAGTTCTGTTGGGCAGAATGCATTTGGGAGCAAAATTGAGAGAGAAGAGTTGCAGTGCTCGAATGTGTCCCCTTCTCTGTGCCCTGCACATGCCTCCTCCGCTGTAATTCAGCACTGACAAAATGGTAAGGAGACAGACATCACTGCTTTGTTATTCCTGGTACCTCCAGGAGACAGAAATGAACTGTTTATGTTACTTTTTTGATTGCCAGGTCCTGTTATGCTGGCATTTTCTTACGCTGGCCTATTTCTTTGCATCTCTGTTGGTTGGCCACGGATTTCATCACAGTAGGGAAGCAAATGGGCCAAGTTCAAGCAAAGAGAGTTCCTTATCTCCTGCAGACTGTCTCTGCTGGGGTGTGCAGTTTTCAATGGTCTCTACTGTAGCAGGCAGGATTTCTCCTTATTGGTATCATCTGGGTTCAATTAAATCTACATTCTTCATCTGGAGAATTCAAGTGCAAACGTCCTGCTACTTTTGGCTTGTGTTACCATGGACATGGCTGGAGAGGTAACCTATAGACATCTGTGACTGTAATTCCACTGCTGTCGCTGAAGTAGGAATTTTCTGAACTTTATTCAGCATTTAAGGAGATGGGTAGATTGAGATTTAACTTACATTAGTCATAGGTGCTATTCAGTGTGGATATTTTGCACACAGTGTCTGTTATACTGAGGTCACTATTTTGTGACAAAGCCAAACCTTCCAGCACCAGGCACTTAAAATAATATGAAACCAAAGTGTAAACTAGCTAAAGAGTAGAAACAGCATGTGATGATGTGGGTCTACATAACAGGGCTCCAACAGCACTCCAGGCCTGGATCCTTGCCTATCTGAAGGCGTTCTTTCAGAAGACCAGATCCCTTCTCACGTGTCCAATATGCTATCCCACAATCTGGGATAGGGAGGGATTTAAAGGGATGACTCCATCTCACAGCCTGGAGGATGCAATTGGCACCTGATGCTGATGTCCAGAAGTCTTTACAGAGTGGTGTGAGCCACAGTCTTCACATTTCAAATGGGTGCCCTCTCTTCTAGGCTTTAAAACTGGGAATTAACTATCTTTAATTAAACGAATATTTAGAAAATTTGACTACTGTGCTTCAGCTGGACTAGTCTCTTAGCTCTCAGACATTTGGGCTCCAATGGCTTCAGAAAGTCAAATGGCCGAACAGGGGTGCCCACAAAGCTAGAGAGTGACTTAGTGCCTCTGGTGGGGTCAAGTAGCAAGGCAGATAAAAGACCAAGCACTTCTGCAGCTGTGTGTCTTTATGAGCTTTGAAAAATTCACCTTCCTCTGTCTGTAAAAATGATCTCACAAATACTACTCTGACTTAACGAGAAATTAATAACAATCCGTGGTTTATAAAAACGGTTCTTCAGCATTTCCCCTTGCCTCTACCTAGTCCAGAGCTTTACTCTGGAGATTGACATCTTCTGGTTCTTATCAAATTGAGACCAAGCATGATGTGCATAATTCTTACAAGCGAATGGCAAGTACCACTTCTCTGCTGTTTCCTATGATGAAAGGCTGAGAACTGGGTTTGTTCAGCCTGGAGAAGAAAAGACTTCGGGGTGATCTAATTGTGGCCTTCCAGTACCTGAAGGGACCCTACAAGAAAGATGGAGAGAGACTTTTTAGAAGAGCATGTAATGACAGGACAAGGGGGAATGGGTTCAAACTGAAAGAGAGTAGGTTTAGATTAGATATGAAGAAGAAATTCTTTACTGTGGGGTGTTGAGGCACTGGAACAGGTTGCCCAGAGAAGTTGTGGCTGGCACATCCCTGAAAGTGTTCAAGGCCACTTTGGGTGGGGCCCTGAGCAACCTGGTCTAGTGGAAGGTGTCTCTGCCCATGGCAGGGGGCTTGGAACTTGATGATCTTTAAGGTCTCTTCCAACCTAAACCATTCTACAATTCTATGATTCTGTGATAGAGAGATTGTTTCATTGATTTGTATTGCTTCTTCTCTTCACTTTTTTTTCCCAAAGACTATTACAGCTATAAAAAAATCCAGTACTTTTGTTTTGAACTGGTCTAGCAGAAATCCATTAAACAGAGCATGACGAACACATGAAGCAATTCATTGCAAAACTGTCCATAACATCCAGTAGTTATTGGCACCATGAAGTAAGAAGTGTCGTCTTTTACAAAGTAACAGTTCAAGTGCATGATGCAGGCTGGTAAAAAAATGCATGATGTATTGAGTTAATTTAGCCAGCACTGAAGAAAAAAAGAGTTGCACTTGCATATGGAAAAACTCCTGGAAACTAAATCGAGGGGTGAGATGGACGTTTGGGTGAAACTTTCTCTCCCATAGGAATCAGTGCTCCAAAAGCTTGTGCTCAGAACTAACCAGACACCAAGCCAAGTTCCAAAGAGCTACAGAGACCGGGTCTCTGAGACATGAATTGAGATCACTGAGGGCTGCAGGCTCATCTAGACCCTGAGAAGGCTTGCTGGTGCAATATGTACAACCTCCTGGCAACAGGAAGTGTTGTATCACATCCCTTAGTTATCTGAGGTGGCTTGTCCATTGAGGCATTAAAAGCAGCTACCTAAGGATTTCAAGTGCTTATCACACAGAAATATAATTTGATCCAAAGTTCAGCTAAGACTGTATAAAACCTTAGTTTGTCCAGTTGAGCATGAGGTCTGTGTGATCTGTGAAGGCAGGTCTGTGGTCAGAGGGAGGACTACACCCATGACTGGTGCTGATGCTCTGCTTGTCTCCATCTGCTGCTCCTCGTCCCATTACCTGTCGACATAGTTGGGTTTGGGGACATGGCTGGGAACAGTGGTGCTATAGCTTAAATGCAAGTCTGTGTGCAAGCATTAATCTGTCTCATGCTCTGATTTTTTGAGCCCAAGTTCATGTTCATTTTGGAGCCTTTAGAAGAGACCGGAGTGTGAGCTGGGCAGTGAAGTTGAACAGCTTGATTGATTTTTCCTGTTAGCCTGTGGCAAAGTACAGCCCTCTTTCAGTGCAGACAGGACAGATCCTTTGTGGATCTGTTGTGCAGGTCTGCAGTTATGGCAGGTTTTCCAGAGATGAAGACTTTGGTCTATGACAATTAACTCTGGTGAATGCTGTGCAGTGTCTTGGGATGACTGCTAAAGTTTCTTGCCAGCCTCCAAAAACGGAGTGAGGCCATTTCCATTCCTAATTAGCTCTACAGAAATCGAATTAGCTTGAGTTTCCGTGGAGAGCAGGGCAGGCTCTGGAAGTGATTCTGCTCGTGGCCCAGATGCTAACCAACATCTGTGCTGTCTGGGCCTTGCCTGGGCTGAAGCCATGTACCATGTCAGTAAATACATATTTGTTGCTTTACACACATTTCCCTGCACAGACCACAGCCCACATATGCACTCGCATTTATCTCTGTACTTTACACATGTGAATTTCTTATTTTCTGAGGAGGACATTTTAACTGGAAATAATGTCTGGAAGCAGATGGGCTGAGAGCCTTTGATGAGCAAATGGTTATTGTTAGTTTCAGCAACAAGAGCAGTCATCAGTTGGGGAGAGTGCCACTACAATTGAATGATGATGGCTTTTAGTATTTCTGTGCATAGAAAAAGTCTGGGTTGACTGAGCTTTAAAAACCAGTATTCTGCAAATGTTTTATCTGCATAGTCAAGTTCCTTTTCTTGGTCTGTCTTGGAAAAAAATCAGATGCATGGAAGATTTCAAGTGTCTCTGAAGCATTTGTTAGGGCTTAATTTGATTACAGACTTTATAAAAAGTTTTTTAGAGCCAGTTTTGTTTCTTTAGGAGCCTTTTAGTTTATTCTCTTCAGATTTAGAGATTAACATTATGTTCTGAATGGGACACAGCCTTGTAACAGGTGGAAAACTAATTTTTTGGGGACACAATAGGCAGCACAATTCAATTTGTTATATAAGAAATCATTTAGCTGAGAAACAAAGTCAAAATCATTGGGTAAATCATTGGGTTTGTGGAAGTGGGATTCCACTGCAGTGGATAAAAAGGCACCAGGACCACTTAATAAGGACCAGTTTCTCAGGGAAAGAGATACCAAGTGGGCTTTGCGTGTTGTGAAGTCCAGATTTTCTTTTCATGGAAGCATAATCTTCCTTTTTTTTCCTTTCTTTTTTTTTTTTTTTTCCTTAAACCTGACTTCAACATATGATTTCATTACCGTTTCATTCACTCGAAGTCCTGTTTAGAGAAGTAGGTCCCTAATGCACCCTGTGACATTCTCAATACATTTCTAGAGATCCATCTGCAATTATATGTCCTGGCTCTCCTCTGTATTAATCCTAAAAAAATAGATAATTGGGTTAGTCTAGTGATTTGCCATTTACAGATCCACATTGGCCCACAGGATTTCTGTGGTAAATTACAACAGGTATCCTCAGAGGATTCCTAAATACAATTTCTAATACATAATTTTAGTCCTAGAATAAAAATCTCTTTGAAAATAGTTTCCTGATTTTGTTTGGTAGTGATTGTGAAATAGAAAGGAAAACTCATGCTTTACAGATTTTTTTTTTATACTCTATCCCTTTTCTATCTGTAAGAGGATTAAAAAAATTAACTGGATGTGAGGTAAGGTCTCTTTGCAGTTGATATATTCATAAAAGAAAGTGTGTGTTCATTTTGGTTATATTAACATTTTTGACACTTATACCATCCAAGTCCATGCATTCTTTGATGCAGGACTGACGTGGTAGGAGGTGCTATGAGTGTTATTTGTGATGTGAAACAGTCCAAGAATGAAATGATTTTCTGAGTCCCATGACCATATCTCACCTCTTACCATGTGTTCACAGTGGTCAGTTCTGTGCCTTTTGGGACTGCAAGGCAAGCAGGGATGAGCCAATGTTCCAGCTTTGTGAGGAATATTTCACTCACAGAACTGTCTCATAATCTTTTTTGTTTGAAAAGTTCTTTGAAAGTAGCATATTCTTTTGACCTCCTACAGCAGCTATGCACAGGAGATGGGGAGGAAAGAGTGAAAGAGAAGACTGTATATACATGGTGCTTGCCTCTGCATATTCACCTACTCTTCAAATTAGACTTATTTGTGTGTCTTAGTCTCCATCCACAGCCCAGCGTGGCTCTCGCCATCAGACCGTTCCTTGGGTGGCAGGATGGAGCTGGGTGCCAGATTCTTGTGACTGTCCTTGACACTCTGTCACAAATCCAGGCAGCCAGACAGATTTTCAGACTTTGCCTCCAGAATTTGTGCTACCTTTGAGGTACAAACCGACTGGAAATCCTGCAGCTAGGACCAGTGGAGACATTTTTCCATGCTGAACAGAGAAGGGAGCTCATCCCCAACTCAGCTGAGCTGCAGTGAGCTTTGTCTGCCAGACCTGCCCAGCAGGCTGGACTCATCTCCGTGGTAGGGTAATGGTTCCAAAAGGTTTAACCACCTTTGTTCCCACTCTCTGGACATATTTTGGCTGTTGATGGGGATGTAGCTGCTTCAGATAAAAAGATCACAAGCTCTCATTGTTCTTAACGAGCAGCATTTCTCTGTAATTCTCTAATTCAAAGCAGGCTTTGCTCACTTTTGTGCTCTCTGTACAAGCCACGATGATGATAGGATTTCCGAAATCAAAGCTGAGAGCTGAACTGAATTAAGAGAGAAAAAGCCGCACTGCCTGGTTCGGGAGAGCAGAGAATAATTGTGGAGGATCCTCCCAGCCGGTTTGGCAGTGGTGGTGAGGGAATGGTTTTCTTCTATCAAACTTGTTTTATTTTTATTGCAAAATAAACATTTTCTGGGCATTGCATGGCAGTTACTCACTCTGCCCCTCCAGGGATGAGGTCGCACCAACCGCACATCACAGAGGAAGGCAAAACTTTCCCATTTAGATTAAAACTTACATCAAACAAAGTGAACTTCAATGGATCTTGGTGTTTGTTCCTCTTAAGGCTGGCTCACACTATTTCTCTAAACACTATGTCTGCATTACCACATTGGGCTTTGAACTTCGATTTGATGGATAAACTGCTCTTCAACTTTTTGCCCCTGTATGGCAGTAAGTTTTATTCCATATTCCTTTACCTTCTTCTTTTCAGGAAAACTTGTTCACTGGGGCAGGCCAATCCAATCAATAACTTCAGGTACGGTATTACAAAAAGTTAATTAAACGGGTTAGTAGGTTTATTAAAAAATGACTGGTTATTAGCTAAGGTCACTCACCATGGCAGAGCATAACAAAAAGAGTAGTTAAATAAGCTATTTGAAAAATAATGTGAAATTGAACCTAAAGGAACAGTTATCTTTCAGACTGATCTAAATTTAAACTGCCCAGGCTCTGCACGCAGACAGAGTGATTGTAAAGTCAGAAATATGTGATTTCTCAGCTCCTTAAGGTTATCCTTTCAAAATATCTTCAGCTAATAATGAAAATAATCAAGTGATACCAAAACATTTGGTAAAAAATTAAGTTTTCCATGAAGTTACAGCTGCCCAGTTAACAATTGTTTCTTGCTTCACAGGGAGAAAGAAAAGTATTTTAAATGCCACCTCAGGGTGACTGGTTTGCTAATGCTGCTTAAGTAATGGTTACCATTTCACTTTTATTGTGCTCTTGTTAATTAAGTCCCACAATTAAAGAAAACAGAAATTCAATAAGAGGAAATAGAGTTCTTAAGTTATTAAATGCTATACATCTGTGAAATCTGGCTGAGAAATAAGGTTTCAGTACTTGATTTAGTGTTTAATAGTTTTTTATTAAGCTTTAGAAATGGAAAAAAAATCTTCTTTGACCTACATAGCAAGGATAAACCTATTTTAAATGTTGTTGAAGATAAATGAAGGAGAAATACTGTCTGTATGTTCAACTTAAAATGACTGTAAGATTAGCTCAGCTGGTTAGAGTATAGTGCCAGTAACACCAAGGTCATGGTTTTGATCCCTGTATGGGCCACTCGTTTAAGAGCTGGACTCCATGATCCTTGTGGGTCCCTTCCAGCTCAGAATATTTTGTGATGTGTGCAGATCTTGGCCATGGACCATACTCGACTCACAGCTACCCATTAGCCATTGGTGGTGTCTTTGGTCATCCATGAAGAGCCACTGCTGGGGCTTGGTTACAGCTTCTTTTCAGGTTTCCTGCTCCACTGCAGGTGTCTATGAAATCTAAAACAAGAAAGCAGGAATCTATTAAACACTTAAACAGAAAATCATAGAGGTTCTGAACTGTCTAATTAAGCAACAATTTTTCTTTTACTTTGTTGATCAGACAGGTGTGTTGGCCTGTGTATTACCCACACTGCCAAATCTATAGCTCTGCAGATTCCCAGGAGTGGGGTGTGACAGCAGTGGGATGCTATTTGAGTGCATGGCAGTGACCCCACACACTTGTACTTTGGCTGTTTTGTCCTAGCAGTGTTTTATTTTATTTTCCTGAAGGTTACATAGGATAAACATTTTGTCTCAGAAACATTTGAACAGTGGCCCAGTGGAATGGGCTTCTTTTGCCAGTATGAATGAACTGTATTAAAAATTCTGCTTGGATAGCACATACTGAAAAGCCATGAAATTATCTTCCAGAAAGTTTTCCCAGCTTTCTCCATGGCTAAAGGCACCCTTTTACTCCCACATTCTTCAAATTCCAAAATTTACTTCCTTTGTATATTAGTGAACTTTTTAGCTAAAAATATTTCTGATTTGCACAGTAAGGACATGTACTAGTTGCATTCTGTATTGTCTGGCTTCATCTCTCTGACAAAAGCTGAACTCTGCATCAGCTTACCTTTCTTGCATTCCACCTTTTTTTGACTATTAGAGATGACTGACAAGCAGAAAAGTAGTGAGCTTATTTTTTGCTCCCTTGTGATATATAAAAATGTTCTCTTTGCATTAGAAGTTCAGACTTAATCTGTCCTTGAAAATTCTACAGGTTGCTGTAGGAATGAAAAATTAAACTCGGCAGTACTGGGAAACAGGAAATTATTCTTATCCCACTGGGTTTGCAAATGCAAAGCTTGGTGTGTAGAACAACTGTTCCTTAAAATCCAGAACCATGGAAGTTACACCACATATTGTTTTCTGTTTCATGTGTTGTTATTTTATTTAGCTATGTTCACGTCTTTTTGTTATAATTTTTTTAACAGTAACAGTAAATGAACTGTGAGAATGTGTGTGTGATGTTTCCATGGCTAGTCCAAATTTCGTTGTAAGGTTTTAGCACCTATTTTACTGGCATTGTAACTATTTGATATAAACAGATAGAAATGGATGAAAAAATGCAGTATTGGGTGCATCAGGCTAAGCTGTGCTAATATATATTTAAACACGAAAGTGACAAAGATTTTACTATTCCTGCAGAGGTACAAACATATCTTGCAAAGTTAAGTGTTAACCTGTCTTTTTTAGGTCTTTGGTAGTTCACAAGATTAGAATATTACATTCACAACATTAAAATAAGTACAAATGGCAATTAAAAAAAGAAGTGATTTTTTTAGCCTGTATGGAATACGTATGTTATGTTGACTTTGAGTAACAATTTTCCAAGCTTATGTGTAATCACATCTAGTTCCACCTCCCCTGCCATGGGTGGGGATGCCTTCCACGAGACCAGGCTGCTCAAAGCCCCATCCAGCCTGATGCAGCCTGGCCTCTCCCCTATTGGCAGTTACTGCTTTTTAAACAGGGACAAAAGCAAAGAAGTTCTCAGCTTACCTGTGCTGTCTGTGAGCAGCAGTAAATGGTCTCCCCACTGCTGGGTTTCTTTGCCCTGCAAAGCTGCTTCATTCCTTACGTGTCCCCTCTGACCCGCTGTGAGTCTCCTTTGTCACTGCCTTGTCATCGCCTGCTTCACTCTGGTGTCTGTCCTGCTGCCCACACCATTGCATCGCATTGCATTACTAAAAATACTGACGTAGCAGAGATCATGAGAGCCAGATTTTTAATCTTGGGCGTGTCCGTTTATTTCTGTATAAATATTTGAGTTAAAATTTAGTGTAGTACCAAACCAAACACTTTGGAGAAATTCAAATAAACTGCATCAGTCAACACGGTTGCCTTTATCAACAAGAAATGTCATCTTCTCCAAAACAGAAATGGTTTGTTTGACAAGATCTGTGCTCCTTGAAACCCTACACTCCTGTGCTGGCTCTGCATTACTCTCATAATATTTTTTTTTTTTTTTTTAGAGACAATATGTTCCATTATTTTGCTTGGGTAGAGAAGCAATGTAGCAGTTCCTCGGTAGAGCCTCTCCGTCTTTTTCAGTCTTGGAAAAATAAGAATGTATGAAAGCCAGGGGAAATGCCAATGTGTTTACTCCCAAAGTATTAATTTCAGCAATTCCCCAGCCTTTAGGACCCTCTGGGGTAAGTGCTTTGGTCCTTTTGATTTAAGAAGATTTAATTTTAGTAGATTCTGGCTTGAATCCTCCCTCATGAAAGACAATTAGCTTTTCAGTGCATGTATGTCCTATGAGTTGATTCAGTTCTCCCACTCTGTTCTGAAGGCAAAAGCATCTATTAAATATCTGCAGTCCTTTTGTTTGAGTTCCTTTTCTTCCTAACACATTTTATATACCCCATTATTAATGCCACTGATGACTGAATTTTCATTAATTTCTTTACCTTTCATCTGTTTTATCAGTTGGCTCCCATTTAAATTTGTATCTTACATCTTGCTATTAACTTTCCTTTTATATTCAAACACTGTTGTTTCACTTCTGTTGTTCTGGTCAGATCTCCTAACCAGGATGTTTTTGTGGCTACAATAACTGTTTTTTCCCCTTCCCTCTCTGGATAGTCAGGCTGGGTGCATCCAGTAGTATGTCCTTGAGCAATTTCCAGCTTTTGCTAATATTTCCCACTTCAAATGATGTACATTGCAATGGCAATGAATCAGGAACTGACAGACAGAATTAAAACCAGTGTTCAGCCCTCCTCAAATTTGTAGGAGAAGTAATGGAATAAACAATGTCAGAATAATTTAATACTGGGAGAAGTAATTGAATTAAAGCCCTTTTGTGTACATAATGTCAAAATGCATAAAAGAAAGTAAGAAACCCATATGTGGAAAGGAAATACAGATTTTCAACAAAATCATTTTCAGAACATGCAATTTTCCTACAAAATTCCCTGTTTTGTAAATGCAGACAATTACTCACTTTCTTGCATAAGACACAGCTGACGGCTTGATGCTCACCCTCGGGTTGAGCTAAAACTCAGTGCTCAGTCTGTACTGCTGCATCTGGGGTTTAATCCCCAAAGATCTTGGAAGAACCCTCTTTTAGGATGTGATGAGTTACCCCTGTAACTGTCTTCCCAATGAACTTCACTCTGATTTGTGTTGTTTTATTGTACTTTCCATAGCTAGCCCAGTTAGGTGCCTTCAGTTGGCTGGGAGGAGTGCCATCTGCAGGGAATGCCGCAATGGAAGGTGGCACAGGGCCACCAGGGCTGGGGACTGCCGAGCCACACGGTGCCTGAGCACAGCAACAAGCACAGGGCCAAACTGGGGGGAAACTTGGGGCTAAAGCTCAGGGAACTTGTCCTGAGTCCTCCAGATTCTCAAGGAAACTCCCCAAAACTGGAGGTGCCAAGATGCCTTAGGATGCACAAAGGTGAAGCTGAAGCCTGGCAGGAGGCTTTGGCACAGCTGAACCAAGGCTTAGGGATGTCACTGGTGCCATTGATGTGGGACCAGGGACTCAGAGAGATGTGGGGCCCACGCTGCTGCCACTTTGGTCCTTGGGGCAGCCTTTTAGCTTTGGGCTGTGTTATGGCTGGTACCCTGAAAAATACAGGAAGCTGAATAATTTCATGATTATTTGTACATAGCAGCCGCTCTCATCTCAGTTTTCAGGATCCAAATTCCAGCCTGAGAAGGGACCTGAGGGATATTCTCCAATTCCTCAAGGATGTCCCTCCACACCTCACAACATATTGGTCACCTGAGGTGTGTATTACAGCCATGCATAGGAGGTTTATCTGGGAATGTCACCTTTTCCTCGTGGTCACCCCCAACACAGCAGAGCCTTTGTAGGCTGGGGTCTGGGAAGCTGCCCCAAAAGCAGGCCCACCACCTTCCCACCAATTTACACGCCCTTTTTATACTTTCCTGTGAAAGCCCAGGTATTTTTCCTCATCTGGGATCCCTTTGGTTAGAAGTGAGGAAGTATCTTTTTAAAGACAAAAGTCACATATTGGTGAAAAGAGACCAAATAGGAGGCATGGGGATAAGAATGACCAGAAATGAGAGTTTACCTGGATTGTTAGAGAGCAGGGGATACCTATGGTTGAATGGGTCTGCATGCTGTGAAGCAGCTTGGGTGGAAGAAATGCTGCTGTGGGTAAACACAGAGCAGAAATTATGGATTAGATCTGGTAACACTATGCTCAAAATGGGACAGAAATATCCCAGGTTCTTGGAAGCAAACCAGAATGCTATCTTCGCAAAACCTTTGAAAATGCCAGTGTTTGTGAGGAGTGTTTATGGTTAAAATCCTATTAAGAATAAAACACTTTATTTCTTCTTGGAATTTAAAATTTAGGGGATATCTCAGACTTTTTTCCTACTGCTGCTGCATTCTATTACTACTACTGAGATTAAACTGGCATAATTTCTTTTAACGTAGACTATTATCTGTTTGTATCTTGTTATGTCAATCTTATAATAAATACTTACTGATGTTTGATAGCTTTCCAGAGTAATCTTTCCTTTCTATAATATTATGCATCTGATGAGGTAAAAATTTTAATTCTTAAAGAAGAACATGTTAATATATTTAATGATTTTACAATTTTTCCTTACTATTTCATTTTTATGGTGAATTTAGCCTCATAATTTAAATATTTTACTACGTACAAAAGAAATGTCACAATCATTAGTGTAATGCTCATGATCCATATCTTATTTTCTGGTAAAGTGTGGGACAAAAAGCCATAACAAAGTGGGTTATTTAATCAATGTTCAAAATGTATGGATGGGAAAGATGAGCACATGCTTTCAGAACACTGAAAATTTTCTCTGTATCTTGTGAAGAAGTTCCAGGCAACGCCCCTGCTCTGTTTTTAGGGAAGTTTTGAGGCTTACCAAACCTGAAATGCATACTGTAGATTGTCAAAGGCTGCACCAATTTCACTAATGGCAGACACTTTGTTTTCAGGTTTTCCTAATACTTTAAGAACCAGAGACTACATTAAATACTATGCACAGCTTGTGGCTGCAAGCCAAAAGGAAGCCCACATGACATTTAGTGCCCTTGTCTGCAAGCTGATAAAAGAGTCTGGATTCTCTAAACACTTTAAGTGCTCAGTGTCAAGCTGGAATTCGGTAACTGCAGCCCGAACAACTTATGTTATTTAAAAATGCACACTTAGCTCTAAGAGGTTTCCAAGCACTCTAATGCTGGGGTATTTGAACAGAGTAATAGGGTGCTTTTAAAAAAGCTTTTTATTTTGCAACTTTATGTTCTTCATCTTGTTCAAATACTATTTACTTTAGAATTCATCTGATAGACTGAAAATTAAACATGCTACTCAATATAATGGGACAGGGCTCTGACAAGCCTCAGGAAACTAAAAATGTTTGAAGTGTTTAGACTTTACTGTATCACAAAGTAAATTTTGCACAGTTTGAGTATGTGCTCTAGGATCACATAAAAATGCTAGACAGAATTATTCCTACCCAGTCATTTGAACTACCCAGACTTGCCCGTTTGTAATGTGCAAATGAACCTGTGTGTTTGCTCCTGCCAGGAACTCCAGAGTTGTATAAAATTGTGCTGAAATCCCTGTGCAGAATAATCCGAAATGTCACTGTAGCAGGCTCTTAGTCCATCCTGGATAGGAATTAAATTGCCTGGTCTTTGTCTTGCCTGTACACAAGCAAGTACAGCTCCTAACTCACTGCAGGCACTGCTACATCTTGCTTGAAAGGATATCATGCTTGTTTAGCTCCTTTCCTCTCCATCTGTCACCGTGGAGCCATGGCAGAGCAGGGGATCACAGCCTCTTGGTAGGACTTTGCAGAGTCCTTCACTGCATCCTTAATTCTTTTAGTTAACAAGCGTTTAAGTGAAACACGCTGTGCCTGTGGTGTGGACTGAGCATCTTCCACAATCTTCCAATGAATTAATGGAAAATTGAATTTCTGAGAAAAGAAACTATTTTTGTGTCTGACTCTGCAGCAAGAGGAGAATTTACAGCTAAAAATTAAAAGTAAGGCACCCTCTGAGACTGAAAATAATTTAATTCTCAGTGGAATTCCTGAATTCCTAAATCCTACAGCTCTAGGGAGCTGTAATGGATATGCTTTTTAGCTCTGCAGAGGGTTGTCTGTCAACAAATTTAAGTTATCTCCTGCTCCTGTCCCACACCAGCGAGACCTAGAGCACAGGGGGAATTCCTCTGGCTTAACATTAGCATCTCCAGGAATCATGCAAAATGGAAGGTGATTACAAATTACTTTGCTTCCACTGTAGTAGCATCCAGTGCAGTGTCTGAAGGACAAACTCCATACACTGAAATGTGTCAAATGGTGCTAGAGGGCACGGGAAAGGTTCATCCATCCGGACTGAACCTTTCCACAGCCCTGAGATGCAGATGCTGGCAGCTGGGGCCAGCAGTTAGCCAGGTGGATCCACTTGGGAGTTATCCTATGCTTCCAGCAGCTGGTGTTGTCCAGCTGAGGAGCATTCCCAGTGAAAATCCTGTGAGCAAGAGTGTAGATAAAAAAATGTGAGTGGATCCTGGAAATTCTTTAAAAGAAGCTGCTCAGATGGACAAAATAAATATAGCTAGGGAAGTCTGGCAGGAGAGAAGATAAATTTGTGTTAAAGCTCATTCTGGTGCAGTGGTGAATGGGGAACAAGTTAAAACAAATAGCAAGTACGTACTCCCTCCACCCAAATGCCAATGAAAAGAGATTGCAGGTTCTATAGTAGAAAACACTCAAGAGGGAAGATGAAAACATCACTGGTGTGACAAGCTGGCAGCAATGCCAAGCAAACGACATTGAAAAGAAAAGCTTTTTACCTGTATCAGGAACAAGGGAAATGGAAGCAATGATACAGCGCCACTATTTGAAAGATAGTAGTGATATAAAATAAAATATTCAATAAACCCCACTATTTTCCATTTAGGAAAGAGCAAGATAATGGGCTACTACCCCATGAGGATGATAAATGACTGCAATCTGTTAAAGACTAAGTGGGCTGTTGGACAACAGCTATTAGAAATAAATATTTTGAATAGGTGCAGATTAAATCTCTCATTTGCCGATTTTTATTTCCTATAAATCTTGAAATCCCATGTTAATTTTGAAAGTGCCAAAGAAAGTTAAATTGATGATATTTTAAAAGATCTTTCAGTGGGTTGGACAGCTGTTAATCCAAATTCTGTATCATGGAAAACCTGATGCTGACCTCAATTACAAAAAATTATCCAGAGTCTGTTTTAATAGGATAACATTTGAATTTTCCGTGTAGGAGTAAAAATATGGAACAAAAGGAAAGGCTATATCCTAAAAACAGTATCTATGAAAATTATTTAGGGTTTTTGTGGCTGAAAGCAGCTCAGTATAAAAGGGCTGTAGAGCAAGAACACCTAACATGACCTGAGTATAAGAGAAGCAGATTCTGGCTGGTTACTCAGAAGAAAGATAGGGATGGCATTGTCATTTTGTTCAGTTACATTCACAGGATATTCAAGGGCTCTTCCTAAGCAAAGAAAGGTATTGAAAGAGGAGAGAGAGAGAGACAAACTTTTATATGTCAAGTTGATCATGTTTTAGCCGAGGCAGATAAGGTGTTCCTTTGCCTTGATATCCCCTGAACATCAGATTTGAAACAGGGGCAGTACATGTTAATGCTGAGAGCAAAGTGGGGATGACCTGTACCTGTTTCACTAGACAGGGTGGTACCCACCTGTGCACGAGCACCACTGGTTCTGTGGAGCAAAGGGTGGGATACTGGAGTTGGGCAGGTGATGATGTGGTTATCTCAAGGGAAAAAGAGACAGTAGAAGGCAGAGAGAGGTTAGAAGGGGTAATCACATTGTACAGAATAACCAGCTACATCCAAGATTTGTAACATCCTGAAGGGTTCCACCAGTTTAAAATAGTTTATAGCTTTTTGTTGAGAGCCAGGATTGAAAGGCTACAACAGCTGTTGCCTGAGAAGAGCTCTCCTCCAGATAAGAGGTCTGTTCATTGTCCATGTGAGTTCTCCCCAGTGCACGGTGGCTGTTCCCTTTCCCCTGCGTGGTTTCTGCCAGGTCAGGCTTGGGGTGAAGCATACTGCCTTCAGGGAGGAATGGCTGTAGGATGCAGGGTGCTGATGGTGTGGCCTTGGAGGGCCTTTATGTGTGGTTAGGATTCATGGTGTTGCTCAGACAGAGTCAAGCCACTTCACACATCTGACAGGAGCTTTGAAGCTTTGAAGTCTGCAGTCTCCATTTCAGACCTGGTGAAGAGCTTGAATGCCCCCAGCCTTTTCCAACTTGATCAACTGCTCAAACAAAACATATGATTTCTCCCCACAAACATCGCCTTACTTGTTTCCAACTCTTTAAAGGTTATGTTGTGTAAGGATGTGTATCACACACAGAAATTATATACAGAAATTTGATTAAAGACACCAGGTTTCTCCTCCTTTTGTAAATTTCATTTTTTTGGGGGGGATTTGTTTGAGGTTTGGGTTTTTGTTCCTAATTTTTTTATTATTATTTTTTATTACAAACAATAAAGTAACTCAATTTTTGGAGAATTTTGTCCAGGTCTCCTGAAAAATTGTGCAGACTTGAAACAAATGTCTGGATTGAGCTGAGACCTTGGAATGAAACTGCAAACCACAGTAATTTCTTGCGGTTTCTAGTAGCACTGGTATTAATATCACCTAGAAAGTGTACACCATGCCTCTGAGTTGCAAAGGCAGGCCTGCAGCAGTACTTCAGACTGCAGTCAGTAAACTCTGCTCAGTAAAATCTGCTCAAAGCACAGTTTCAAGTGGGGTGTCCCAGAAGTTGCCACCACTGACTCAGCTCTAGACAGAGGGGTAAATGCTTCTTTAACACCACTGAACACTGTGTAGGAAGTACACAGTTTCAAAAGTAGGAGAGAACAATCTAGAGAATGGAAATCCCAGAAACCTTAGCTATCTGCTCTAAAAATTTCCTGTCAGTGTAATTTTGGGGCTTTTGGTGCTGCAACTTCAGAAATGTTGCTTCCCATGTCATTTACTTTCTTGGTCCCAGGCTTGCAATGAGGGCCTCATATTGGAAAATATTTCTTTTATTTCTGTCTGGGCTAGAATGGCACTGGCTAAATCTACAAATCTGATGCAATGACTCTTAAATTCATTACATCATTATGCAGGAAAAAAGAGGAAAATTATCAAAATTATTAATCAAAATTTAATATTTTGATTAAACAACAACAAAAAATTACATTACCATTAAAAATCCAAGAGAAAATTATGCATAAATAAATTAAAACAATAAAAAAGAGAGAAAGTAGTTGCATAAGGTCTTATGTTCATGTGCTATGACAAGTTCAAGTTGTCTCCAGAGGGATGATTCAAATACCAAGTTTGTGACATGCACTGAGGGAGCTCAGTGAAAGCCAAACTGTCCTGTGAAAAATGGGATCCCTAAAATTGCATCTTCTGGAAATGAGGTAGAAGCCTACTGTGAGTATTCAAGGACATGCATCTGTGTCACATTTGCCAAAATGGTTTTGTTGTTGTTTCGTGGTTTTTAATTTTTATTTCTAACATTCAATTTCAGAACTGGTTCTAGCTGTAAAGGTGAGAAGCACACTGAGAAAACATCTTGCTGAGCAGTAAAATCGTATGAATTGCTGTGTGCTGGATGGACTGGGCAGGTACTGCCACGCCATGGACACTGCAGCTGTCCTGACCCTGATGCCATGGAAAGCCCTGTGCTCTGCTCTGGGAAGACCAGAAAAGCCAATCGATAGTAACACAGCTCTGGCTCTCCTTCTTTCTCCCTTAACAGTGGCCTTCTGGTCTAAAAGACTAACAAAGCATGGTCTGAGAGCAGGGAGTCAGAACAGCTGGCTCCGTACCTGGCATTGTTCTGCTCTGATCCAGAACAGATGGCAGGTTTTTGCTTCACTGTTCCTTCACCTGCAAAATAGAGGCAGCACCCCAGAGGCACGAGAGTTGGGAAATAACGAGAGAGTTTAAATTATAATGCTGCAGTGGTGCTGTTATTATTTAAGAAGTACATCTTCTTCTTCCACAGGGGAATGAAATTCAAAGCTCTTCAGACGTGCTTTTCTAATGCTGCAAATGGAGGAGAGACTCTTACCCCTGATGGAAACTTGGGAAAATGCTTTGGCTAGTGTCTCCTGGGAGGGTGTTAACATCTGTCTGTGAAGCACGGGCAGCGTGTGACCTCTCACAAGATGGTCATCTAGTCAGGAGCCCTGCTTCTTGGCTGCTGAGACTGATTCTCTTACATCAAGTACAGCTTTTTACCCACTATGTGAGTCCATGTCCTATGAGTATAGCAGGATGGGGTGACAGGCAAGGTAAATAAGATAGCAGAGAAAGAGAATGAGAAATGAGAGATTTTGGCTAAGCTTTATGGCTGTACCCCTGCAGTGGAGTTGCATTTTTACAGCCACTGTATGTGTATCACAGAAGCACTCGGGAGTGTTTCCAGGTATGTAGTAGCTGGAAACAAGGAGTAAAACCTTTCCAGAAGCCATTGATTTCAGTCAGAAAGGATTTCTTCGTAAAATGTACAGCCTGATAGAGATGATTTCCAGTAGTCGTTAAAGGTGCCCTAGAGGTTACCAGAAGTGAAATGTGAATTAAGACTAAGATGAAGTGTTGCATCAGGTGAGATAAAACACAGATTCCCTTTGGTTGAAGCCGTGCTAAACCTGTGTCCTAGGAAAGCAATTCTGCCTATATCTTGCAGGTGCTTGCTTCAACCAAATAAAAGCTTGGAGAGAGATTTCTTTAGTGTTCTGGAGATACTTAAAAGCAGTAACATTTAGGTGATGTGAAATGTTTGATGAAAGTCTCCAGCTCATGCTCAAGAAAAGCCTTTGAAGTAAGAAGAACAGAATTTTATTATTCTGGAGGTGTATAATTTAGTGTAAATAGACATCTCATAGAAACACAGGGACGGGAGGAGGATATATATTTGGAAAGTACATTTAATATAATATAATATAATAATATGTTACACTACACAAACAAATCCTCTCTTTAACATGTGCTATAAAAATTGTTCTTTGATGCTTTCTGAAGCAAGAGATCTAATTCAACTCTCTGTCTTTCTTGTTCTGCTAAACAGAGACACCTTACTGCCTCACAGGGAAGTCATTGCTTCTGTCATTAATGAAACAGGATTTGTGATCCTTTCAAGTCCGGGAGGAGGTTGGTAGTTTTGGTGACCTTTTTTCTTAACTTACGTAATAAATATTCTGGTTTAAAAATAGTTAAACAACTCTTGTTGCTGTTTTACTTTGGATTTTGTGTTTTAGAGGACAATTTGCTACTGTGAATGCAGAACACATCCAGCTGATGCATCACTGAAGCTGGGGAGCATTTTAAATTTTATTTGTTTATGCACCCTTAATACCATCCCATGCTCCTGCACAGATGAAGAAGAGAAACACTGCATCTTGTGGGGAGCCTCACCTCCGAAATCAGATTGCAGGTGCTCGGCATGTCAAAGTGCTGATCTTGTGAGGAGTAGGAAACAAGGGGAGAGTTTCCCCTCCAGCTTCCTCATCATGTGTCTGTCCTCCTGATGCTCTATCCTCTCTCTGGGTATGGCCTCATGCACTCAACACAGCATGGTTTGTCCAAAGGAAGCTGAGACAGGGCAAGACACAAAAAGTGAGGATTTATCTCCTCTTTCCATCAAGACTGCCTGAAAGAGGATGCTATTTCACCAGTGGTCCTGCAGGAAATTTTCTCTGTAGCAAATGCTGGTTTTAACAGTGCAAGTCAGTACATTGCTTTGATGAAATCTGCTTCTCTTTTACTCCCTATGAAACAGCTTAGCCCTGAGTAGGAGACATCCTCTGGATATAGGCAAGCATAAATTAAGGTCTCTGGCTAATCACAGACTAGGAACCTCAGCAGTTCTTTTTTTCAATTTATAATTGATAGTGCAGTTGCGGTGTGCTGCTTCTGAGGCAGTCCAACTTGGAAAAACACATTTCTTTATATTCCTTGCCTTTAGAGAGGCTCTCTGTGAGGCTCCTGGGGCTCTGGGACCCTGTCAGGTCTGAGGATGAACACACTGGCTGAGTCCACCAGGATTTCTGATCTGGGATCTGTAGCCCTCCTTGGGAATGGAGATGCTCTGAAGTTTGTGAGGTTGTGTTTGTGCCCATGAATCCAAAGGGAATCAGCGGGGGCAGGGATGCATGCGGCACACATTTCATGGAGGACTAACATGATAAGGCTTGTGAAAAAATTAAAATCACACTTCTGTGATTTACCAGAAGCTTTCACATGAGTCTCAAGCGCAGAAAGAGGAGTGAGGTAACATGCAGCTCGGTATGAGACATAGCAGATGTGCCCATAATGTGTCACTGAAATCAAACACAGTCCTCACCTGTGCATCTCTCACTTTTGCCTCCATGCCCATGTTTTACTTCATGGACTGAAACTAATCTTTTAGTTTCCTTGTGCCTGGTACTTTATTTTCTTCCTTTTTTTTAGTCTGGTCCATTGTTCTCTATGGACTTTCTTTATGTTCTGTTATTTTTTCTGAGCCGTTCAGTCCTTAACACTCTTTCATTCTCTTTTCATCTTTCCTCTCTGTATCTCCTTCTGCCTCCCCTTCACTTTTTCTCATCTGGCTACTCCCATCAGGATATTTTATAAAGTAAATATAAAATTAACAGCTTCAAAATATTTTCCTTCAAAGATCTCTCTGCCCCTTATCATTGTGTTTGACTCACCCTGTGAGACAGGTCACCTGCAAGTGTCCTTGTTCCCTGCAGTGAAGATCTGGATTTTGTCCCTTGTAACCCTGCTCAGATGAAAATACATTCTCAAGACTTAATCCAGTCAATTTACTTCCCAACCAGTCAGCCTCTGCCTGCTTCCTAGCTAAACCAGTTGAACCCTTTTGCTGGTTCTCAGTGCAGACCTTCAGTTTCACTGGGAACACGTATGCCCTTCTCTCTCTTAATTACTGGATTCATCTAGTCTTTGTTCCCTGTCCTCACATAGGACTACGTGAGCAGTAATTATCTCATACCATTGTTTTAAAATCCCTAGTCAGTTTGTGAGGTACAGCTCCAGACATGCCATGTCTTAAACCCCAGCTTTGCCACGAGTACGTAGTGTAAGAGGCCAGCTGCTCTGTAGGAGCTCTGTAGGCTGATTTCTCCATGCAGTCACTATCACCTCCTTTCCACCTTGTCCCAGTCTCCCCTTGGCCTTCTCAGAGCCCCGTAGGCTTTCAGGTGTTAATCCCATTTGTGGTTTCACTTCTCCCCATAAACCCTCAAGGACCCCCTAAGACCCGAGGGTTCAAAGGCAGCCTGGTCTCAGGGCAGGAGACGAGAAAGGCAGAGGCATTGGGTTTTTGGTGCATCTGTGGCAATTTTTCAAGTGACTTGTAATGGATTTCCTTTCAAGTACTTGTCCAGTCTCCCCCTGAATTGGTTAAAACTACTTCTGTCCTTTGCATACTCCTTCAAGGAGTTCCACAGCCCTGCAGCAGTGCAGTACTTTATGGAGTCACCTGTCCTAATCCCAAAGCCTGCTCCTCAATAGAAAATGGCCAACTCAATTATCAAAATCTGGTGTGTGAAATCAGGACTGGTTTTCATGGTGTTTTCTTTCTTTATCCTCAGCTACACCGAACTTCACCTGACATTTCATACAGTCTCATGATACGTGTCTGCGATTTGTCACAACCTGCCCTTATTACTTTAAACAATTTTGTATCATGTGTGACCTTTGTCTCTGCTCATGCCCTTTTCTATGTTATTTATGGGTATTTTGAACACAACAGACCTCAGTGCAGATTCCTGAAATTTCCACTGGTAACTTCCTTCTATTGAGTTAAATGACCATTTTGCCTGTGCTCCGTTTCCTGCCTTTCAGCCATTTCTCTATGCCAGGACTTCTCCCCTCCCCTAGTTTCTTAGTTTCCCTAGAAGTCTGTGGGGATAGACTTCCCTAGACAACCTTCATCAATACATTTGCTACTTCTTTCAGGAACTTTGAGAGATTGGAAAGGCAGGATTTCCAGAAGCCATGCTGGCTCTTACCAAGTGGATCATATCTATCCAGATCATACCATTTAAAGGTGTCCGCTAGTTTGATCTTTTATTAAAACTTTTATTACTTTGGCTGGTACAGCTCTCAGGCTTACATGCCTCTAGGACCCCAGATCCTCCTAATTCTTCTTTTAACCTTGGTGTCAGTTTTGCTTCCTGACATCCCAAGGTGGGCACTATCTCAGTAATTGAGTCCAGACATCCTTAGGTGGTCTTGAATCCCTTGCTGCTTGCTCCTGGTAGTCTGGCAGGCCCCATCTCATCTATTTTTGCCACATGCAATCCCACTAAGTTTGAGACACACTCTGGCCAAGTCGTCTCCCAAGAAGGTTCCAGTGTGGAAATCTCCCAGTTTCTGCTACAAGAACCATGGATGCCAAGAATTAACCTTGCTTCACTACAGTGGTCTTGCCCTTCCTAAACACTGCTTTTAGACCCCAGACTCAGCTGGCCTCAGAGTCAGACCTCTGCCAAACTTGATCCTGATGTGTTGAAGCAGTACTTAGAATCAGCTTTGATTCCTTTTATGCCATTGCTCCTTAAAATATTTTATGGCCTAACTATATTTTTACATTCAGCCCACTGAATTTACCATCACCACTTGGATAGAGCTCCTTGAATGACACTTTTGGAAATCAACCAACCTCTTTCACCCAGTGGTTCAGTCAAGCAAACACCTCTCAAGCCTCTCCTGCTGGATGCTGTGTATGTTACTCCACTTCAAGTGTGGTGTGTGCCATCCAGCCCTCTCCATAGTGCAAGGAAGATTTGGCTGCCTTACCTTCTGTTTTCAGTTTCCCCATTTGTACAGTTTTCCCTCTTTGCATTTTATCACTTCTGTGAAAGAGTCCTGTGTCTCTTTTGCTCACGAAGGGATGATGGATCTAAGTGTGTGATGGTGAAAAGACAAAGGGGAGTTTCCTTACTGAGATCTTGAACCAGCCCGGTACATCTCTCTGTCCTAAGGACGGGGTGGGGTGTTGGTGGTAGCATCCCAAAACCTGACCTGTGTTTCACATCCCCATGTGGCAAATAGAAGGGCACACAGCAGTGACTGAATTCACCTGGTACAATCACTTTTCTACTCTTGCTACCCCTATGACTTCTCTCAGCATTCTGCCATCAGTGCTGCTGTCCCTTCAACGCAGACAGAAATATAGACCCCTTGTAAAATTATTTGATTTTATGTTTGGAAAATACAGGTTTAACTGTGCTTAAATGTATGAGTGGTTTTCAAAAATGTTTCTGAGGACAATGTAGCCAGTACTGGCATCCCAGATATTAACCTCTATCTATTTCAATTAAATTGATAGTCTAGTTTCTGGTCTATTTCTGTTAACTCTTCATGCTGAAAGAGCAATCAAGATGCACATTTGTCACCATTTTTCTCTTAGATCAGTAGTGTTCGTCAACATAAAAATATTTCAGTTCTGTTTCCTGGTCAGACTTGAAAATGCCTTGAAAATTATATACTTTCAACATAAAGCATAATTGTGTACATGAAACTAGTGTTCATTTTGTTTTATAACATGCTTCTCATAGCCTGTGGTCTCCTGTCATCTTTACCCTCTCCCCTACTCCCTTACAAGAGTTTTGAGAAAGAAATAACCTCAAAAGTTTGGAAGTGTAACCTTTAACTGCCCGTGCCATTTCTAATGCAGTATCTGCCCATATTTCAGCCAAGATGAAGTAGCATCCATCACTTCAGCACAAATGGATGCGTTTTCACAGACTGCTTGGGAGGAAGAGCATCTCAGCCAACCTATCTGCCCCAGAGCACACAGGGTTCATCTGACAAGACTGATTCCTGCTGAGCTGAGGGTGTGGGGGACAGGACCGCACCACCCTTTGGAAATCAAAACCAAAAGGAATAATGGACAGAAACTGAAGGAATGAGCATCAAACAATCACCTCCTCTTCCATCATCTCCTCCTGTTGTCACTGTAATCCCCAATACAAGCTGCCTCAAAATGCAGAGAGCCTTTCAGAAGATTATCTGTATCAATGCAGGCTTTGAAGTACAGGCTGCTGGCATCTCATTACAGACAGAGATCAAACCTCGGAGATTACCGTGGTCCTGGGCCTGCTGGACTTCATTCACACATCACAGAAGTGCTAAGCTATCAAAGTGCAGGCCTCTGTCTGTGTGTTACTTTCTCAGCTATAAATCCAGCAGCACGAACCCACTGCCATTTATTTTTTTTTTAAACAAATTAGTCCTTTCGGCCCATAAGGTGTCTTTTTCTTCATGGGGCTGAATACAGTTTGGGAAATTGAAATAGTTCAAGCTGGAAGATAAATTGAAGTAATATCCTTGGGGTATTTGGGCCGGATGTTGACTGGATTTTATCCTTTTTCCTTTGGTAAAGCAAACAGGAAGCCATTTGAACTGCAGACTTGCCCACTGAGGGCAGATCCCAGGGCATAAAGGGCAATCCCGGTGCCAGCCCTTTTCTGCTCTCTTCTGGCACTCACAGCTGTGCAGAACCATGTCAGCTGGAGGAGCCAGGGCCTACACATGCTGCTTGGAATTAGCTTAGAGACAGCATGTCCCCTCCAGCCCATCCCACTCCAGGCCACCAGTCCCTTGGGCAACAGATGTGGAAGTACAGGAGGTGGGTTTGCTTCCACCTCAAAATGTTCTGAAGATGGGAGATGACTACGAAGCCTTTCTAAGTCCTGTACCACAGCTGCATTTAGGACAGGGTTGTGCTAATAAGTTGTACCAGAGCCTAAAGGCTCAGGTATGCCAGCTCTGCCCACCACTGCAGCAGCAGCTGGCAGCTCACAGAGGCCATTGACATTATTTCTGGGCTGGAATTTGCAGATCATGCTTAGCTTTCTGCTGTCGTTACCATGTAGCAAACTCAAAATGGTTGTGAAATGCAACACCAGGATTCAGAGGCAATTTTTTCATTAAATCTACTTGCATGCTCCCAAGCACTATGAGAGATGGCTGCCTGTCTGGATGGAATTTTTCTGGCTGGAGCCACATGTGTGCCTTGCTGAAGGACCAGTGACAGGGTTCTGAGAGGATCATGATGGGAAGGTTGTTTGACTTTGAAGTTAGGGTCACCCACATGCCTAGCAGGCACATCAATATCATGTGCAAGATGTTCCCACCCAAGTGGGAGCACAGGTGAGCAGGTTTTTTGAAGCTAGCCAGAAAGAAAAGGAGAATCAGCTACACCTGCTATGCCAACATAGTCCTGGATACACAGTCTCGAAGGTAACCAGGACCTGGTGGAGATATGTCAGTGTCCCAACACTATGAGCTAACTCTGCCTTGCACCTCAGCAGCGTCTGGGTGGTCACCAGCTCCAGTTTGCAGCTGGGTTGTACCTGGCTTGCCTCTGTGTGTGTGATCAAGGTCTGCAAAGCACCCTGCAGACAGGCCTGCTTGGGTGCATTTTTCACCAGGAACCCTTTCCTTTCATCATCTGAAATTGAGGATTTCTTTTTTATTGTTCTTTTAAAACGCTCATACGTGCAACTTAACAGAATTTTGATCAAAGAACCACAGATAGACCAAAAAAATATTCTTGAGGTGCTCCTGTTTCCATCTCTCCTTAATAGGTGAAAAGAGCAATAGTCATCAGTCATTTCCCTGCGTCCCAGCATTTTAGTTCCAGTTACACCGTAATTGCTGGCATCACAACATTAGCTTCTGCTGTTGGAAACAGCCTTTGAAAGGAGAAATGGGAAGCAGAAATACTGGAGACACCTTACTGTGGCAAAGGATCTAAAAATGGAGGAATGAAGGAGGAGGGAGGGAGGGAGGGAAGAAAAGCATGGGGACAAAAGTTGTTTGTAGACATTGAAGTATTACTTGACAGCAAATTCTTTTTAGCAATATGGAAGGTTCCTAAAAATATATTTTTATCCCTTCTACTGTTTGGATTTGTTAACAGCACAGAGTGACCTCTCTTTTGGCCAGAGGAACCTTGATCAACAGCCTTGGATGGTGCTCTGTCCACTGAAGACCACTTCTGTGCAAAACCTGAACGTGCTCCATGCTATGTAGAAATGCCTGTGCTAGTTTTCGATTCAAGGACTCATTTCATGCACCATAACAACAGCCTCGGCTTGAGATACACTCTGCAAAGGTGGGACACTAGTTTTTTTGTTCACTCCCATCTCTGCTCCATTGCAGAGAAGATCTGCTCAGATCTGAGCCTGACATCAGCCAGGTTCAGAACAAATATGCTTATTTGGATGGGAACCATCAAGGTTTAAAGTAGAGCTGACATTTCAAAGTGAAACAAGAGCAGGAAACTTTCGAGACATCAATACCCAGTGCTACTCAATTCCAGGACAGAATAAAACAGGTGAGGCCAGACCCTTTAAGGCTGCAGCTCTCCCAAATCCAATGTTGCTCCCAGCAATGACAAATATATTCTTAAAAGTCCTAGCAAGGGAAAGCCAAGCCAAGCAGAGTGTGCTTTCAGTATGCAATTAGCATAAATATACTTTGTGCTAAACTGCCCAGATTCAGAAACAAAGAGCTTGAGAAGGTTCTAATTGTTTCAAAGGAAATACATGCCATGGAGAGGAAGACAAAGGGGAGCTGTGTCCAAGAAGACATGAGACAGAGGCCAAACCAGCAATTGCCTAAATCCAAAACAGTCCTAGAGGCTGTGTCTGAAGACCTGCCAGTGGACTCAGCACTGGAATTTGCCTAAACCCAGCCACCAACCTTGCCACTCATGGCAAATGATACATCTCAGTTGGCACAGTGAACCTGCCACGCTTACTGTGAGAATGGCCACAATTACTGAGTTTATTGCTGGAGTCCAGCAGATGAAAGAAGGAACATCAAGCACATCACTAGAAGCACCACATTTAAGAGGAATCTTTGTAATTGCAAGATTTCTTAAGAACAAAAATGTTTGCTTGAAGCTTTTTTCTCCTAGCTTGTGGTCAGCATGGAGATAGGCAGTATGTGGCAATATAGCAAAGGCACAGGGAGACCTTCAAACTGAGTTGATGAAGAATGACAGCTAACTCTAGCTCTGCTCATTTCTGAGCCTGCCCTCCCACAGGATTGATAGCATTTACTCGGATCATCTCTCAGTGGCCAGCAGATGAGACTCCAAATACAAACTCCTCCATCTGCAAACCCCATCTGACCCTGCACTGAGAATGTCTGTGCTTTCTGGCTGCTGTCGGGCAGCTCCATGATAACCGTGACCAGAGACACCACTGTAGCCAGCACAAAACCTGTGCAGGCAGTGATGTGCAGGCAGGGAGCAGGTGGGGAAGGCTCACACTGCCTTTGATCCCTTCTGCATGTGTCTGCTCGGATTTGATGCTGCAGGTTTGCCCCTGGCTCCGCAGTGCTGGGTCAGGTCTGCTGTCAGGCTTTCAACATGCCCTGAGTATTTGCAGCCAGGATCCTGAGAGCTTTCTGTGCCAGGGCCTTTTATGTGATGCTGAAGATGAATCCTTTGTCCCCAACTCAGACTTTCAGACTCCAACTCCTCTCAATCTAAAGTTTCAAAATTGTCTCTCAGACCAGCTCACCACTCTTACTTCACACCCCGCCCGCCTGCCTCCCCCCACAGGCCCCCCAGATAAACAAGGTTTATTTGACTTGGAAAATAGACTATAGTTTTCTTCCTAATTATGAAAGATGTGCTGTACAGAATACATCTCCTAAGACTGTGCAAAATTGCATTTAGCAACAATGAAGTTACAGTACTGTGATCTGAGCCTCAGAAGCCATTTGTCTAACCTTCAAACTAGTTGACAGTTTTCATCACTTCCCTTTGTCACTGAGACTTCCTTTATTTGTCTGTACCTCTTTCTTTTATATGAGATGCAATCTTTACTATGTAGACATGAACATAAATATTTAGACACAACTGGAGAAGCTTTCAGATGTTTGCTCAGAAATAAATCTTTCGGTGAGTCCTTGGTTCAAGATGGAAGCAGGAAGTAATTGCCCATGAAATTCCCTTTGGGTTGGCAAGAAGAATAGTTACTTCATATCTGTCGAAGGATGGCTTTGGGTAAATGGGCTGCTGGAAGTAAAACTGATGCTCAAGAGCAGCACTTTGGTGAAATGTTTTGTGAGATTTTGTTTCCTTTCCTAACAGCTTGAGGGACTCTAAAAATGAGAAATATCAAAAAGTTTGTGTTCATGTGTTAAGACGTTCTTCCAGTGACACACTAAATGCCAAGGGGAATGTATCTCCATGTCAGAAGTACTGTGTAGATGTAACAGATCAGTAGCTGTAGTGGCTCTCATTTCCCTTCCCTCTGGCTTGGGCCAAAATCCACTGAAGTAAAAGGAGAGCTAACACAATCTCCTTGCAGGCTTTGGACAAAATAAATAAACAGCCACTGTGTCTCCAGCTCAGTCCTTGCTACACCTGCCCCAGTTACATGTCAGCTGAGGCAGAGACTGTCCATGGGTATGTGCAGGTTTAGCTGGGGAAAATGTAGAGGAATCAAACCTTCCTTCACGAGGGCTATGAGCAGTGGCATTACTTGGCATTTTGAGAGTACATGCAGCTCAGCTCATGCTCAGCAATTGAAGTGTCAGGAATCTGACCTTGCTGCTGTGCGTTTAAACTTTCAGTCTCATCCCATTCTCAAGAGGGACTGTCTCCTGTTTCAATGGCACAGCTTGCTTGCTCAGCTTTCCTACATTTCAATGGGTTTCCATTAGAGACATTTTTCCCTTTCAGGTTTTCTGTCTAGTAAGGAGTGAGCAACCGGAGATGCTTGGAGAACATCTGCTTTGATGCTCTTTGTCAGTCTAATTTCCAGGCATCAGATGCTCATGCTTCCAGAGTCGCCTGGAAATCCTGGAAGTTTTCTTATGAAATGGCACTAAAAAATGTTGCATTAAAAATCTTACATAAAGGACAATTTGCACATACATATCTTCTTATTGGCATTTCCCATCTTCAAACACTAAAAGTTCTATGTAGGAAACAGAACAGCATTTCACAAAGTATTACAATTTCAGTTTCAGTTTGCAGTGGTATATTTTTCTCCAGCAAAATAGGAGGAATAGCTTCCATCCATGGCTGCAAGTCATTCATTTAGCAACTGAAACTGCAATGCTTCACCCAAGTCTCTTTGCATTTTGGTTCTCTGGGAGGGTTCCTCCTACTCATCCCCATGACTGAGACTCATCTCTCTGCTTTGCAATGGCCAAGGGGCTCAGGAGCCTTCTGGGACCAGCAGGGTGACCTCTGAAGTGCCCTTATCTGGAGATCAGAGCAGCTCATGGCTTCAGCTTAGGAGGATGGGGAGAGGGTTGGGGTTTGTTTGGGTCTTTTAAACCCTTTTCTGTTATTTGGCTCAGAGGCACCATGAGGTCACCTCTTCCTGGATTCCTTGTCTGCATGCCAGCACCTGCTAGCTGAGGACACCAAAGGTACAGCAACTCAGCTTCGGGAAAAACAAAATTAGAAACAGGAGAAGCAGATGCCAAACAGTAGCTGCATCTGGATTTTGGGTGATCAACTCCACATGTATTTTCCCATTACTACATAAAATCCTAAGAAAACATTTTAGTCTTCCTTTTCATCCCAGGATCTCTTCATGTCTCAAACCTGTCTTGAGCATGTTGAGTGAAAAATCTGCTAGATCAGAACTGGTAAGAAGATATTGGTAGTGCAGTGGTTACTTATTGGAACCTCCTCCCATGGGATAGCTGTATGAAAACATTCCACACAACACAAGCTCCATAAGCCAGGGAATATAAGGCAAAATGTGTAGCTAGAGGCACAGTGTGCCCAGATCCCAAGGATCTGGCTTTTGCTAGATTTAGCTTATTGAAATTGGGAGGTCTTGGTCATTCCTAGCGTCGGCAGCTACCAGACAACAAATTGGATGTGAGGCTGTTCTCAACTTTTCATTCCTTTCTTTTTTTAATCCTATTTTTTTCCTTTGAGCAGATGTTTTTAATACAGCATCCTGAAATCCTTACAGCTGTCAGTGTCTAATGAGCCTCTAACATGCCGTTTCATGCTATCGGTTTATGTCATTAAACCATACCACTTACAGAAAAAAATTTTATATTTGTATGGTTTGCGGGATTTCTGGAATAATCTAGTTCCTGTCTGTCAGCATTTATTGTCAATCTTTTTTTATATAAAGGTTTGCATATTGGGAGAGAGACATACACTGACATATACATATTTTTTTTGTTAGAGCTCAGTAGGAGACGAACGAACCAGAAGCTCTTCTGGCAGTTAACCGCAGTGAAAACATATCTATGACTTGATAAACTAATTATACAAGTTCTTGCACAGGAGTTCTTGGTCCTTGGATCAAAAAAGTGAGGAAAAGGCAATTTGATTCTTCAGAAGAATAAATCTACTCATAAATATAAAGGCTGGGTAAGATACATGTGTGTGTGCATTTACCATAATTTAAAAAAAATTACATGAAAGTGTTTTAGTAAACAAAATGTGCCTTTAATTTCTTTTAATGATACTTCTGGATCTGTAAATAAAGACAGCTATAAGAAATAATAAAAAATAAAGGAAAAGCCAGATTTTCCAATGAGCAGCATCTCTGATTTCAGTGCAGCACCAAAGCAGTTCACTGTGCAAAGCACTTGGCCCTCAGCAGAAGCCACTGCTCTGTAGTTTCAAAGCACAACCATCACAATGAGACTCCTCAACTGGGTGCACTAAAAGCCTAGGACCAGAGCAGGCTTTGAACAAGTTTGAGAAATATGCCCCTAAACGCTGAGTGGTCCCTCTTCTGCTATTAAGTGATCGTCTTTGCTGTGGGGTCTTGGCTGAGGAAGAGCTGTGCATGTTCCCAAATGCTCCATTGTAATCCTGCTGCTGGTCTGCCCTGCAGCCCACTGGGGATGCGATGTGACACCGTGGGGCTTGACAGGCATGGCTACTTTAAGCCTTTGAAATGCCCTTCTGTTCTCTCCTCAGTGACAAGGTGGCGTTGCACCCTACAGAGCACAGACAGTCTGTGAGTGCTCAGCCCTTCTTGGAGGAAAACTCATTGCTGACACCCCTTCCTAATCTTTTTTTTTACCTCTTTGAGGACACTGCTGTGGCCTCCTTTTTCTCCCCAAGGCTGTCCCATCCTCCCTGCCTCTTCTAAACCCCAGACATCCCAAAGGCAAGGGGCCAGTGGTCTAAGAATGTAATGTGGCCAGTGTAGGACAGCTTTCAGCCAGCCCAAATTATCTGGAGCTCAGCATTACTGCTGGCCTGGCCTGGTTTTGAAATATTGCCTAAGGTACTGAAAAATAGCAGATGGGGTTCTACACATCACTGTGAATCAGAGGAAATACTAAGCAGCATTCCAGCAGCGTGGGAGGATCTCTGACACTGGTGCCTGGGCAGATGCAAACCTCCAGGAGCTGTAGGCAGTTCCCTGTGGCATTGCCTGCCTGGGAAACGGTGTCCATGTGCCTAGAGAAAAAGCACCTAGAGAAGTCCTTATCACTGTGCTGCTCTAGAGGAGTGAGCCCAAGTTCTGGCCCTGGTGCAGGGGATAGAACAGCTTGCTGTGTCCCTGCCCATCACAAGTGCTGTCCTACCCCCAGGCCTCTTGACCACCAAAAACTGAGTTTGTTAGTTCTTGCAGCATCCCTGACATCACTGTGAGCTGTCTGACCCAAGCACAGAGGCTGACTGGCATGAAGAGGGGCTACTTCTATGTTTCACTGTGTCTAGTGGGGTGTTGTGCTGGTCTGTGACAAGAGCCACAGGTGTCCCTGGCAAAGTACATTGCAAGCAAGAGTAGACCCCACAGCATGTGGTGAAGAATGAAGAAGATGGCATGGAGAAGAGCCAGGCAGGCATTCAAGTCTCAGCTAAAATGATGTGTGATAGAGCAGTGTACCACACCACCATGGGAATTCCATGGTGATCTCTTTCCTGGAGTAACAATACGTTGAGTTTGAGTAGGGATGATAGAGACTTCATGGAAAGGGGGTCCTGCTGTGATGACAGCAGAACATTGAATGATGGAGGGTACCAGGCACACAATGCCTGAGCCTCAGGTCGGGAAGACCAGCTCACTGGGCTCAAATATATTGGTAGAAGAGGGCCCAGAGCACCACAGAAGTACAGGCACACAGCCACATGGGCACACCCTCACACACTCACAGAGGCCCCATTGTGATGGAAAAACAGGGTAAATCCCAGGCACAATGGGTGTCTCTGAGCAGAGCCATCTCCTTGGGATGTACACAGGAGCTCAAGCAGCAGGGAGGTTGCAGATTACTCCCCTCTTCTCCTGCGCAGGACAGGGAAAGAGCTGAAGGCGTGGGGCACTTTGGGTGCCCTGAGTTTTCCAGTGATGCTGCAGTGAATCTGATGAAGGCCATTTCAGGGAACCGTGTCTACTTGTGGAAGGGGTCATTTATTTTACAAGACTGACAGACCGAGCTGAGCAATGCAGTTGACCACACAACCTCTTCTTTGATGGTGAGGAGTTGCTCTCAGCCTGTACTGAGCAAAAAATTTCAGTTTCTGCATCAGGCTTGGAAAAGGGCATGTGTGCCCAAAGGGCTTGTCCATTTTTTCCATCTCTGTTCCCTCTCTCCACAAACCTTGCCTTGCCACAACAGCTCCCACAGTACTCATGCCAAACATGGATGGTCACTAGGGATTTACAAGTGACAAGATGTTCTCCAATGGCCCTTGGAGTAGGTCAGAGCTGGGATTTGCTCTGTCAAAGAACAGCCCATATTTGAAGGTCTGGATTCCTATGGCTGAGAGAGTACTGGTAGTTCATGGAGGCAGCTAAATTGTGGGCGTGTTTATTGGAATTACAAATAGCTTTATGCAGACGGGTTAGCCTGGTCACTGGGAATTTGTATGGGTAATTATGGGCTCATTATTATCTTCCCTGCAGGGAAGACACATGACCCAGTAGTCTGAGGAAAAAGTTGGGCGCCAGGAACTCCTGGACTCTAATCCCAGCTTCGACACTCCCTTCTCTGGCCCCAGGCAAGTGACTTAACTTTGTGCCTTGGTTTCTCTGTCTGTGAAATAGGGATAATATCTCTGAGGAGTGTTGTGAGGATTAATTAGATAATGTTCACTTAATGCTTTGAAGATATGAAATGTGAAATCTTATTATGCAGTTTGGAATGCTTTCCAGGCTCTTTTGATTTCTGACCGCACGCTTTCATTAGATCACCTCCTTCCCTGCGGAGGTGGATTCGCTTGGGAGCCACCCCAGCTAATTTGGGAGTTGTTTTTTTCCAATAGCTTGGAGCAGTTCCCAAACACTCTGAGTCACACCGGCTTGCTGGAGAAGCTGCCTCTGACACCTGACCCTGGCTGGGGAACGCCTCGCCTCGGTGTGTGCTGGCTTTCCAAAGACAAGCCAGGGAGTGGCTGGAGACAGGATGAATCAGGTTTAACTGTCTCTAATGAAGGCAGGGATGGATTTTGCCCTCTGGCCTTCTCCAAAAGCATCTGCACTGCTGGGATTCCTGGCTGACCAGGGATGTGAGAAGCAGCTCCCTTAACACTGTCCTGCCAAAGGTGCAGATGCTTTCTAAGCATTTGATTAGACCCTATTTTTGTCTTAATACTTTGAGGCATGGATCTGTGACATAAGGGATTTTTCTTTTAAAGGAATGAAATTATCTCCTCAGTCATCCTCTTTATATACAGTCAGCTTCCTGAGAGAGTGATTCCTTGGGAAAATGCAGTCTTCTCAGTGCTAAGTCACTGCGCAGGACACAATAAAGTCACTTTTTCCTGATTAAGAAATAGCCAAAGTAGGCCTTGTTCCTCAAGTCTACTTTTTTCAATAGTTCAGTGATCCTACGAGCCGTATCAGTCAGCTCCTCCTGGGAACCTGCCCCTTCCCCATGGTCCGTGCTGCACATCCTCATTCGGCAGCGCTTCAGCTGGAGCAGCTGCGGTGACAAGGACAGGTGGGACAGATGGGTGCCGTGGCCACTCCAGCTGCTGGGACAGGTGGCCAGAGCCCTGGACAGCTCGGGCTGAAACACAACAGGCTTGGAAACGCCTTACCTCGCCCAGGAACATCTCAGTCTCCGGCACAAGCATCGCCTCAGCCTTCCAGAGGAAAGGAGTCCCTGCGTGTAGCCTCCCCCGGCGCGGAGGGTTTGTCACCCGCAGGGTTTTGCCTGAAGGTGCTGCGAGGGTTTGATATGGGCTACACAGAAGCAGGAGCTCCCTCGAGTGGAGCGAACCCCCCACTGTCTGACGGGGCGCGGCCGGGGACCCCCGCCCGGGGCCGCTCGGGCAGCTCGGACAGACAGAGCGGTGTGGGGAGGGACACACAGCACGGAGATAATTGATGAGAAAGTCACTTTCAGAGCCAGCTCTTGCTTCCTTTGAAACCGGGACCTTCCTCAGGGCAGACAAACTGCTCAGGAAACTACTCCCCATCGCTGAAAAGTGTAGGACAATCAAAGAAACACAGAACTTTTGCTAGATTTTAAAGTAGGCCCAGTTTTCTTGCTCTCTCCTAACTTGAGAGTGAAATTCATGCCCAGAGGGAGGGCTTTTCTGGTCACTGTTGTCCCCCACCAAATATACTGAGAAGTTTTGTGGGGATGTAGGTCTCCAAATAGTACTTGGACTGTAAAATTTGTTTGCATGTGCTGTATCTCTAATGCCTGGGGAAAGATCAATTCTTTGCATACATCTCAACTCTTCATACTACACCAAGTCAGTGAAAGAAACCCAAATACAAGGGTGGAAAACACCTGGGCAGCAGCTTTCATTCTTCACTCTGTAGCTCATGAGTATGACAGGATGGTCCTGGGGTGTTGGTAGTAGGAAGAGGGAAACAGTTTCTCCACTTTGGGGATGCAGATCACTTAACACTTGATCAGTCACAAGCAACATAGGCTATACCTAGGAGTTATCAAACAACTAGAACAGATTGTGCCATGGTGCCATGGTGTGGCACTCTGCTTGAGTGCTTTGTCATGCTCTGCATCAAACAGATACAAGTTTTGTTCCTGAAAAACACATGGGGAAAGGGGAGGGAGAGTGAGCCAAATACCACCTGGAATCATAGAATCATAGACTACCGGGTTGCAAGGGACCTCAAGAACATCTGGAATAAACTTTCTGGCCAGCTGCTGATGAAAAAATTTGTGCTGGGCGTCCCTGCAGGATGATCAATGAACAGCAAAAGAGGAATCCAGAAGTACTTCCAGACTGCAAAAGCACATGTAAAGGTGAACATGGACCCCCACCACAGGGGCTGTAATTTGATCCTGGGACTACGGTCAAGGCTTGTGAGCTTTCCAGTACCTGTCCTTTGACACTGTTCCAGATGCTGATACCCCATTAGGCACATCCATGCAGAGCCATGCACAGGGTGCTGTAGTCAGCACGCAGGTAGAGGAACAGTGTGTCTGTGGAGAGCAAACCTGTTTCTTCAACTGAGCTTTGATTATATATGCTATCTGCTAAGTCATTGAAATGTCTTGGAATGAATATATGGAAGAATTATTGTAATTGAATCTAAGCAGTGCTCAAATTAATGTAAATATGACGCATCAGCCTAATAATTAAAGTTGTCAGGTATGGGTTTTATTCAGAGCTCGAATTAGGTTCCTGCTTGAACTTGTTGATTTGCCTTGGAGCTTGCAAGGCTGAGCTCAAAAGGCAAAGTGTTGTGGGAATGCCGAAAACAGCACAGTGAGGCAAAGGGCTCTTCTGCTCTGCTCTGGGGACCTTTTCTCATACCATCTGCAGCACTCCTCACTGGGGACTTTGCTTTATGTGCCGCAACCCCTTTGTTTCTTTTAGAGAGGCATTTCACAACGCGTATGTGGCAGCTACAGCCCCCAAAGGTCGTCTTTCTCCCAGCCCTCTTCACCATAGGACCCTGGCAGAACTCCACGTCTCAGCCCCTCTGACTCTGGGGCCAGGAGCTCGGATGGAGCAGGCTGGCTCTGCCCAGGGCCACTTGGGCACCTCCCCAGTGCTCCCAAATCCAGCAAACAGTGTTGGTAGAGTTAATTCCCTTGGGAACCACTGTCTCACCAGTTAGGAGCCACAAGGCTGGGCTCATGTAACCACAAATTTCAGCTGGAATGACCCCTGGAAGCAGCCTGGTCGAACTTGCTCTGCTCTGCCTGGCCTCAGAACAGGGCGCCTGAAAAAGCACCCTTTAGGAAACAAAATGATACATTCCTATGGATATACCAGTTCAGCATCTGGCTCCAAGTGCTTTAATTTTCAAGGCATGGTTAGGAAAAAGAGGCTTAGGTTCAGGTTTCAAAGTTGAGAAAATACACTAAGAATAGTAAAATGGATCCTTTAGAGAAAAAAAAAAAAGGTCAATCAACTGGACCACACCTTCAACATGTAAAAGCCCAATTAAAAATAAAAAAGAAATGCCCTCCACCCTCCTTCCGCAGTAAAATTATTCTCATTTCTTCTGGGACATTTGTACTTGCTTTGTGTGTTTAAGTCAGGCATTTGGCTATGAACATAGATAGTGCATGTATTTGTGCACAGATACACCTCAAACATGCACAAATGCACACATGAATGAGGGCCAGCCAAGCCCTTGCTCCTAAAATCCCATGCAAAAGTTAATCAGGGATGTGGAAAATTGGGAGGGAAGTTATAGTCTCTTCTTCATAACATGAAGTCCTAAGTGAGTTCATGACTTGTCCATGTCTAGATGGCACATGATCCTGGTGATTCGTGGTGACATTCACCAAGAGGTGGAAACTACCAATGATCAAGTTGCCAAAAATATCATTTTTCTGTGGGAAATTTGCCATTAGCAGCAGAGCAAGCACAGAGAAACAGATGTGTCACCTAATTCCTTGGAACTCGTGGGTAAGTCTCGCTACAGTGTCTCACCAGCGTACTTCAGGAATCATATTTTAAACATAACTTCTAGCTGGATGAGCTCTAAAGAGGTTGAGCACTGCTAGGGAGGCAGTAGCATATTTAGGACAAAATCCTGCTGTCAGACCAGCCTGGCACAGACAGATGCAGACAGAGACAAAATGTAAAGTTTGGCCTCTTGGCCTGATGACGAGTTGTATGTGCATGTTGTCACTGCAACGAAAGCCAGCTTGGACAAAATATCTGCACTGTCTCGCTCTTTTGGGGATTGTGTGATTGTAACCCAGCTTCCTCACAGCTGGGGATGAATCCTGAACAAATGATTAAACAAGACCTGATGATATGGGTCCTTCCCTACATGAAAACGTTGCCCATGCTGCTACTCACATTGCTACAAGAGGTGGGATGAGGCTGCCATCCAGCCTAGGAGGGCTGGGACATGGGGAACAGGGGCAAATTGTCCCAGGGCAGAAAGAGCAGGGATGGCAGGGACAGACCATGAGGGCAGTGAGACTGTCCTGGTTGCTTCAGGCTCCTCTGTTTCCTGAGATGACATTATAAGGCTGGTATTTGGCAAGATGTTTGGCAGTATGTCCCCTGTAGCTCATGAAAAGGCTTTGTACGAGAGGACAGTGTAGGCTGCCTCGCAGAGAGGCTGCCTTCCCACAACACCAATTAAGTATAATCTCAGCGACTCAACTGTCTTTTTCTGGGTCTGGAGCTGTTTAGCCTGCTTAGAAGCATTTTATGCCCTTGCTGTTGAGCCTGGTGGAGCTGAACATAGTCCTTGTTTTTTCTGTCTCACACAGAGTTGAGATCACCAAGCTTACATTTAGCCACTCTTATATTTAGAATTTCCTCCTGCAACATCACCACCCCCTGCTCCTCCAGGATAGTGGCTCCCTCCATCTAAACATTTTACAAATGGAAGGGGGAGCACATCCGAGCAAGAAAATGTGCCAAGTAACATTCCCTTTTTCTCAATGCAGCTAAACAGGGTCAGCATTACTGTGCACTCCTTTCTTCTTCTGAGCAAAAGGAAATAAAATAGAAAGGCCCATCTTTACAAAAGTCAGCACCAGCTTTCCGTGGGGGAGTGTCCTTTGAGGTCTGCACACTCAGGCTGAGCACTACGGAGGCTGGAAGTAGAGATGTGCCCAGGGTCCCTCCCTTATGTTCTTTTCTTGTTTATTTGCATGTTTTTGTTGTTGTTTGTTTCTTTGTT
>VWZT01001388.1:101862-121041 GCA_013397055.1 Pachycephala philippinensis | reverse complement strand
TTCCACAACACCCTCTACACCTATGTTCTTCAGAAATGCAAAACCCAAAGACATTGGGGATAGAACATCTCTGAACTGACTTTTATTTCTATCTGATCATCTGAAGCAACCCAAGAATGATGTAAAGCTAAATTTATCATCAGTTTCAAATAAGAATCAATGGGTTTCCTCCATTCCTGAATTATATTAACGTGCTTCACATTTGTTTTCCATTATGTATGTATTTAACAACAAAAAGATAAAGTGCAAGTAACAAATACCATACAATTCTGCTCATTAAAAGCTGATGTAAAGCACCATCAAAAATATACATCAGGATTAAAAAACACATTTTCAGGTCAGACAACAAGACTGATTACATATTTATTTGTTGTACAGTTGTACACCCTATCCTAAGGACATCCAGTTCAGCATATATACACGGTGCCTATATGCTGGTGAACACATTGCTCCAGGTCTTTGTATCACATGAAAAAGCTCATCTTATTTCTTTCTAAGTATTCCATTTCATAACTGGTAGCACCACTCTATTTCCCCCATTTTTCTAGATAGTTTTTCTGTGCTCATCTCCCTAGTAGAGTTGCATACATGAAGAAAACACACTGTTGAAACAATAACAGTCACTGAGAGATGGTATCTTCTGCAGTCATCTGGGATCCCCAGTCAAAGGTGAACTTACTTGGAGATAACATTTTAAATTTTGTGAAGATAAATACCACAGAGATCTACCAGCTTATTAGAAATCAAAGATTGACTTCATGATACACCCAACACTGAAAAGAAATTAGATACGATTTAAAGACCTGATGGAAATGAAATTAATAGAAATCTTTAAAAGGGAATTTGAATTACTGGTATTGTATAGCTACCAGTTTGCTGTTCCTTAAGTGTAATTTGGAACAATGTCAGTAACATTCAGCTTTACTTCTAGCACAAGTTATGGATGGTCCTTTCTCAGAGCTAGAAGCTTTATTCCTGAAGTCAACAAATAATTCTAGAATAAATGGAAGGAGCAATAAAAAAGAAAAGTCAAACTAAAAGGCCTTAGAAGTGCAAAATGTATTATAAAATGAAGCATGACTCATGAAGAAGTGAAGCATAATGCAGCATGGCTTCTAAGGAAAACAGATATAAGAACACTGCACAGTCTAATTATATATAATGTACGTCATTGAATATTAAAATGATTTCATGGTAAAGATGTAGTCAGTCGTAAAGATAGTGTTGCTGTTGGACACATCTAGGGTCCATCCAATTTAGTACTCTCTTGCACCCATACCTAGAACCAGGTACATTGCAGGAAACTGGGGAAAAAGGTAGATAACCTTCCTTCCTCAGTGATTGCAGCTATTAGGAAACCATGATTTTAGTCTAAAATACAATTTGTATTTCCCTTCAGTACTCCCCGTTTGACAACAATTCTCATAATCTGTATATTCTTGTTATTCATAGCCATCTATTATTAAGGTTTGGGGCTCAAACTACTGCATAATATAAATAAGATTCACATGAAAAACTGTTTCCCTTCAGTTACAGATGCTGATTATATAAAACTATGCTGTTCCCTGCTAGCAACAGAGATGCTTCATATTTCATGGCCCACTAACTCACTTGTTATAATTGGAAAGCTTTTTTCAGCTACTACTTTTTGACACTTCAAATTCTATTATTTCATTTCTAACAAAACAGGACAGCTACAAGAGGAATCTTGGACTCAGCTTCATAAACACAGTGCTGAAGACTATTACTAAGAAATTATTCTAATTCTTATGGTATGTATCAGCATTCAATTGATCTGTTAGTAACGAACAAGTCCTGACATGTTATGTCCCTGCACTTCTTTGTAAGAAAGAGTTTATAAATATCTTCCTGAGTCTAAAAAACCAAAATTTTGCATTTAAAGGATAGCCTGAAAATGAAGTCTTTTCAACGGGAGGGTCTAAAATCTGTATCTGCATAACCAGTATGCTACTTCCTGATGTTGTGGTAAATCTGAATAATTTTCAAGACATACATTCTTCAGTTACACCATTGTGAGTGACTCAATATACAGTGGAGTTGTATATGTATGTTGCAGAACATATGTATATGTTAAGCAAAATTTCTATGACTCTATACGAATTTCTACAATTTTAGCTTGTGCTTAGGTTTTTCCTTCCTACGTAACAGAAAAAAACCCCACAATTTTGTAGAAATCAAGATTTTCTGGTTTTGAAAATACCTCATTTGAATGGATCTAACATTTGTCTTAGTCTTATTCATTAATTTATTTGTTTATTTATAGCTGGAGGTAATTCCTAAAAGCTTTCAACTCAATGAGGTAAAATCCCACATTCTATTATCCTCAAGGAACACACACGGCATTTCCTCTTGAAATTGAAACTCTGTATCTAACTCTGATGTAGAATAGCTTCCTTTATTTGTGTTAAAGGGAGGCTGTTGAGAGCATATTTTTAAGCAAACTGTTTAAAACCAAAACAGAACATCACCACTGACAATAAAGGTCCAGTATTCAGATTTTGAGAGCAACAGCATGCAACTATTTTGCTCGTTCTACTGTGTTTTATATATTGAAGCATCTGCTGTAAATCATTAAGGGAGAAATACTGTTTTAAAATCTGATAAAAGATAAGGCATGGATAAAAAAATGTTAATTTTTACCTGTGATGTCAGCTGTACAAACTTTGATTTTTTTTCATTTTCTTTTGCCAATCTCTATGTATTATTCCCCCAACTAAATACAATTTTTGATAATACTTACATAAATAAATACCATAACCTTTACTTACAGTGAAGGGCTGATGTTTAAGTTGCTAAGTATCTATTAACAACATGCTCAGCACTCCAAAATAACAAGACCCTCAACAAAACTGCCAAGAATTATAAAACTGATATTCTGTCCTGAAAATGAAAGCTCTGTCAGCAGGAATTTAGAAGGTTTAGAAGGTTTTTCCCTTAACACATTTTAAAATGTATTTCTATGTTTTTTCATTGTTTTTTAATAAATATCCTACTTTGTATATTTTTCAGTTAAGAAAAAGAAATTATTGACTTTCTTTATATATACACATACATAAATAAAATCACTGATAGAAACACATACAAGGCTAAAAAAAAAAAAAAAAAACACAACTNAAAAAAAAAAAATCCAAGACTGTAGAGCATCTGAACTCTGAAACATGACACTTGCAAGAGAATCTTTACCTCAGTGATACTCAGTGACTGCAGGAGAGCTGAACACTGCAATTCACACCACCGCTTCATATATTTTCAGATAAGTCCCTTTTCCTATAAAATGTTCCATCTGATATATATATATAAAATCACATAAATGCTGTCTAAATTACCTATTATTTATTTGTAGAAATGTTTAAACCTGTAGCTTAGCTTTCTGAAATTATTGCCAGTATTTTAGAAGTTCAAAAGGATTTCCTTTTAATGTGCTGCTTTGAGCTATGAAGCTCAAATGCAGGCTCTTTCTGAAAACACCTCAGAGAAAGGAAGGATATGTACCCCAATGAAGAACAAACCCATTGCTAGGACATTTACTGCAAAGCCTGAACTGAGGCTTACTTCCTGAAGAGGTCGAAGTCTCCATGATGTCTTATTTGCATTTTAAGCAGTACTCTAAGCCTCCTCTGTACCGAATTACACAGCACTCACGAAGATACTGAAGTTGCAGTATTGAAATGCGGCATCAAATTCCGGAACATTTAACGTTAAATACGTTTCATGCTTTAAAATATTTTAAGAATAGAAAGTGTGGCATAAGCTGAACTAATTGAAATTGGAAGAAATCCAACTAAATATATTTTTCTTAAATTAGTAAATCTAGCAGCCATCATTAAATGAAAACATCTAAATTTAAACTATACACTCAGCAAATTCATCAAAAAACATTACAGCACAATATAAGAAAAAATATCCAAAAGGCAAAAAATTAAATATAAAATAAAAAAGTTGTACACCTTGTTTTCTTACACAAATTACAAGCGTAGTTTTACTTCTTAAAAAGCAGGATCTACATTCCCTTCTGCTTTCTAACAAATTCTAATTAAAAAAAAAAAAGAAGAAGAAATGGAAAACAGAAAAAGAATGTCTGCTTGACTTGTGCAAGTTAGATGAAATGGCTTTAATGAGTAAGTATATTTTAACAGCACTTGGGTGTGTTTCTAAGTTTCTCATCCTGATAAATATTAATGTAAAATTTGTTTCTTTTTTTAAGCAATATTCTATCCTTCAATGAAACAAAGACATCAAAAGCATGAATGAATCCACTTTGCATGTATTCCATTTTCTATGTTTCCTAGGAAACCTTCAATCCTTGCTACATCCTGTGTGGAAGGGCAACTAAGTTTCTCTAATGGATAAAACCATCCAATTCCATACAAAGTAAGTTTAGAAGAACTACTGAAGCAAAATACTGCTCTTTTCTATAGGAAACTTGTGGCAATTAATTTAGAGAAGTAATTCGGACAGCTACCAAATACAGATGGAACAGCAACATCTAGGATTAGTGAGAGCTTCTTACGTGTGGTCAATCACAAAAAGCTCCTCTGTTCTTGTTAAAGTTCACAATAGCATTCCTGTGTTTTCTAGCACAATGCAATTCTGCATTATGGGTTTTGTTTCATTTTGTTCTATCAGCAATCTCTTCACTCCCAAACAGCTACAATATTTTCTCTCTTCACTACCAAACACCTCTTTAATGGTAGTTAAATGAGTAAGAGGGTTTGTACAGTTTCTTCCAGTAGCATCTATGGAAGACAGTATACAAAATAAAATTCCTAGAAAATATCTGTTTGGAAAATTCAAAGAATGGATCATTATCCTTTAGTGTACAGTGAATATAGAATTAGCATTTTCAAAGTGAATACTACAGTATTTACTCAATAGTCTGTACATAACTCTGTTAGTGTCTAGTCTCCTCTTACTGATGAATCACTGGGAAAACCACAACAGACAAAATATTAAAATATTTGGGATCAACATGATTGTACTGACACGTTTTGCTGACAAATATTTCAACTACTTTAAAAGATGTCACATACAGTAGATTATAAGTGGTAGCTATATAAAATACTATCCAGAGATTTGTAGGTACCACAAATCCACCCTGAAAGCTCTATAATATTTCTGCATACTATGAATATTGTTACCAGTTTAACAGAACTATTCATAAGCCTTCATTTTTAGGCACAAAATTTGTCCCAGAGATTAATGGACTTTCTCTTTCCTCTATCAAGATTTGCACGCTGTGTGATTTTTAAAGAATGGCATGCCAGACAGAGGGAAACACATCTATCTTGTAAAATGTATTAACTACAGAGTAGTTAATCCAGGATGTAAAAGAACTAGTTATTTTTGTAGTCAATAATGTTAAGCTATGCACATCAGAAATATACTACTTTTCCCCAACCTTCCTCTGTTCTACTCAAGTACAAAAAAGGACTGTAACTTTTAAAGCTATGACAAAAGAAGTGCAAATTAACTGAAAATCAGCTAGGTAAATACACATCAGTAAAAGCACATTGAGAATGATGAAAAGTTGCGATGTTTTGTTGCTGTTTTTCTATTAACTCAAGGGGATTAAAGAGCTAACAAGGGTCAGGTCAAAAAGTTAATTTCAAATCAATAAAAAGACCTGCCTTGATTTCAACAGCCTGAAGTTAGCAATGTATGTCATCAGAAAAAAGATGGTAAATTCCATTTCAGAAAGGCCCTTAAACTTCACACGGGTATAAAAATCTTAGAAGTTTATTAAACGGTGAGAAAAGAACACAGAAAATAGACATTAGCTTACCCAGTCCAAAAATCAGATGCTTGAGATATTTTGGATGTCTCTCATTTGTATAGACAGAAGTCAACATAAAACTAATAACAATTTAAAACAAAGCATTTTAAAGCAAATGGTGGCAATTTGGTAGCTTATGTCCATACAGCTCAACCCTCCGTGTGCTGATGGTGAGGTAGATGACTGGGGAAGGTAAACCTTACCAGCTGTGCCACACTGAAGTTGATTGTCTTTCAAACTTCAGACACCTGTCTTGCTGAAGCTGTAAACAACCAGACGCTCATTCCTGTTATAAACAGTGACTTCAGCCAGCAAGGTTCTTGGTTTAGAAAAGGAAATGGTGGGGATAGGGAAGGAGATGTACAGAGACTGGGTGTGTCTCAACGAGTGTGAATTTAACAATGCTTCTCATCAGGCAAATTAAACATCTTACAATACTCTTTCCCCTTTAGGTGCCCTCCTCTTCTGTTACTAGGTGGAAACCATTTAGCAACGACTTTATTAACTGAGGATCAAGTTCCTCTGTGTTTCCTTCCTGCTCGTTCCTTTTCCCCTCACACTTGTATATGCAGCATGCAGCTGTAGTGTACAGTCAAGAAGGGGTTTAAAATATAAGTGCTAGGAATAGAAGTTCCACTCTGAATCACTTCCAGCCCTAACACTTCTGAGTCTACCATAATTTAGTTAGAGCTGCAGGAGCACTAATCATGCTGAATTTATGTGTTCTTCTTTATGTGAAACTGCTTCAATTTAAAGGCTGAGGGCCTTCCCCCTACACTCATACACCCCCACACACTCTGTTCCATTTACAGGTTAATTTCCCAAAGTACTTTAGAGTACACATTTAGCTGCCCTGTCTTAAAATGTGTCTACATTACTGAGGTGCATGGTAGGATTAATGTTCAAATTCTGGAGTAATTTGAAGAAGAAGGTCAACAGATTAAGCCCCCTTTCTCAAAGCAGCTTCTTTTAAACTTTTATACTAGCTTTTGCACAGATGCATCTCAAATTTCATGTGCACACTATATATGTGTGTCTTGACATATGCATGCGTATATACACACATACAAAATAATCTGCATTGTGTCTGGTACTATTGTGTTCTAGTGAATGCAAAAGTAAAAGTGGAAGAGAGGTAGAGGGGGAACAGAGCAACAATTAAAACTTGGTTCTCTTGTTTGTGAGTTAGATGTACATCTAACTCACAAACCAGAGGTTTCCACTGGAAACTTAAAATACAGAGTGCTCTGTAGTCTGTCAGTTCTCACATGAGCTGTGAGTCTCAGAGGCCTCAGTGGTAGCCATTGAACCTGACCTCCACCCAGGCAGGGTCATTTTAAATTGACTCTTGGCACATACACAGGAAAGGAAGGCAGAGGTAATTTGCTTTTGTCAGAGTTCTGCTTTCTTGTCATTTGGGGAAAATGTAACCTAAATAGGGAGGAAGATACAGAAGGCACCAAAACTTTTTTTTTTCTTTTTTAAGAGAAGAGTAGATATGCAAATGTCAGCAGTGGGAGGAAAAAGAGGAAGTAAGATGAGGAGGGGGAAGGGGGCCTGTAGGAACTGGAGGAAGATGATGGGGATATGAAAAAACCAGCATAGAAGGAAGAGGACTAGAGATGGGAAAGGGACAACACCAGTAGCAAAACAAGTACAAAATACCCCACAGGCCTATATTCTTCTTCCCTGTGAATATCCTATGAACCAGTGGTCCTTGCAGCATTTTACTCATTTCCCTATAGACTATGGAACTGATAAACACTCCATGTCTCGAGATGAAACTGTTTTCTGTACTTCCCTCCTCTTGCTTCAGTATGACAGCAGACTGTCTTAGAAGCAGCATACCACTCCACAACCATTTACCTTCCAGCCACTTTTATTGAGATCCGACATTCTCTGCAGACATGTGAACTTATCCTTCCTTACTTGCTCTCCCTCTCTACCTTTCATACAGAGAGCAAGCTGGATTGAAGAGGTAAGGACAAGTGTGCTTCACTCTTCATTTCTGTCAGAGAAGAAAGAGGATTAGAAAATTCTTCCTGAAATGAATGGAGCAATTCACACCTTTCAGAGTTGTTGTTTCACGTTACATGCATGTCTGAAGCCATATTCATCCCCATCTTGTATTCTCACTCAGTTCTGTACATCTGACTTTGATGAATACATCATTTCACACTTTTCTGAAAAGTCTTCTGTTTAAAGGTCAATTTCTTCTAAGTGCTTCTTAATCCCCATGGTTACCTAACTGCCTTGAAATCTAGCATGGTTACCACAGGTGGTGAGTAGAATTATTGATCTAAATCAGAGGTCACTTGAGTCAAGAATTCCCAAGATAGAGCTTTTTTCTTAAAAAAACTCCAGCATTCCTTAACATTGACCAATTGTCCCAATGTTTCCTTTGTTCGCACATCTAGAATAAAACTGTGACCAAAGAGTCTCAGTTGCTCAATTTTTTACTCTAGCAAAAGAAAGCCATCAAGTGTCTCCTTGGTATTCAGAGTTCAGATGCTTTCAAAAATTTCAGCTCCACACATGAAGTGAATTAAATGCTCAAGACTTCAGGGAGTTATTGACCCTTTGAGCAGGTCTGGACACTTCCTTCTATTCCTATAAAAAGCCTAGCAAACCCTTTTTCTTAAGAGAAGGAAGTAAAGAATCCTTCTTTTTGCACTTACTAAATGCTCAGAAGTTAGAAATTAATTGCTGGTAGTTCATTTTGAAAATTAAGAAAAAATGGAAAACAAAAGGTGAAGCATAGCTCCAGAAACAGTTAAAAGGGATAAGAGCAAGGGGACAGGGTAGATAGGTCAATGGAAACCTGCTCTAGGCTCTGGTGGAACCTCGGTTTATTAGGATCACAACAGCATCAAAGGCTTGAAAAAAAAAGTATGCATATATCTACTGTGCAACAGCAGTGCTATATGCAAGTGACTGCAGAGTACCAAGCATCTGCCATACAGCATCTGCTTAAAATACCAATGATTTTGTGGAACAGGAAAGATGTATAAACTGAAAATGGCAGCAGGAGAGCTTGGGGAAAAAAGGAGTGGCTCATCTTAACAAAAGTACTGTACTTCACACAACAGTCATATGCTAGACTGAGAAAAGCTATGTCTAAGAATATGTCTTCTAAGCTGCTCCAGCTCATATCTCCACAAAGTCATTTTAAGGTGGACAGCAGTGCACATACAGTGAGTGAATGGAAGGGTCTGCAGGTGTTTTTTTCCAAGTAATGCACCTTATGTTTATACCTTCTGTGTGCTGGAAGCTATAATACTGTCAAGCAATCAGTGATTAAATTAAGGTATTTTTCAGTGAAATTCTGTCATTACTATTTTGTAATTTCCCTTCATTTCTCAAGGGTTGACATTTTTCAGCACTGAGAAACTGTTAATTTAACTCTCTAAGTAACTTCAGAAACAAACCACATATAATTTTACAAAAAAAAAAGTGAATTAGTGAAAAAAAGCAAAGTTACCATGGAATGTGTGTGGAAACATATTCAACTTCCATTAGAATACTGAAGGTGCTTGTTATATCTGTGTTTTATAACTGATTGCCAGATGCACTCACAATAATATGACATAACAGAATACTTCAGAAATGTCTACTTTGAATGTGTGTATACATTTACATACTTGCCCATAATGGGCAGAAATTCAGCCTAAATTATAATAATAAAACAGAACACAAAATGAGAAAAAAAAAAGAAGACAAAAAGCAGTAATTAGAAGAGCAATAAAGTAATCTGATTAACTAATAGCTACAGATATGAAAACAAATTGTAATTCTGGAAATCCAAAGAACAGCTGTTCCTTGAACTTTATCTTCTTGTTCAGACATTGCCCATAGGAAAAAAAAAAAAAAAGACTACATCCAAAATTAACCAGAAGCAACGAGCTATTAAGTAACTGATCTATGGATGGCAAAACAGCCTTCTCACAAGGTACCAGAGTACATCAGATAAATGCCATACTAAATGAAGTCCAAGTAATAAGTCAACATGACCCAACTTCAAAACTATGACTACGCATCAAGAACGTAAGAGCTCAAAAGTAGGTCAGAATATAAGTTATGGCCTTTCAGGGGCTCAAAATTTATAGCCAGAGTGGCCTTGTCTGTGCTATCACAATCCATTTGTTATAGGAAGGTAAAAGAAGAGTTCCAAAAGTTAATCAAGGACGGTTGCACCATAATTATTCAAAAAGGCAAAGACACCTGGTACTTCAGTTTTTCACCAGGGGCAGGACATCTGAAAATGGTCAGGTAAGACAGAGACAAAAGTACAAGTGCAACTAGAAGAGGCAAAAAAACTCTCTCTACACTCTTTAATGACTCATGATTCTGATTCTCAATATCCAAAAAATGTGTGGGGTTGAGAGTGGGGGGTGTGGATGTGCTACTGAAACTCTTTTTCTTGGATGGACTGAAAAGGGGAGACATCTGACTTAATACTTCTAAACCCCCCCAGTAAAATTGCCTCAGTGATAACTGTTCCGCATTTGCTGACAAAGAGCAATACTGGCCAAGTGTCAACATGATAGTATGATTTTTCTTGAACCATTAAAAACAGTAAATATACCATCTCTTCTGCTCCTCCCCCGAAGTATGAGGTGCTGCTGAAGCCACCTTTGGGAAGGTTCACACAGATTAGTTTTTCTTCCATTACACGAACTTATCATCCTCTCCATTAAACAGAAGGGCACTCCACAGATATGAGGCCTTCTCAAACAGAATGAGGAAGATAACTAAGATATTTTAATCTCTCAAATAAAAGGTATTTTTGAGCTTTCTCTTAAAAAAAAAAAAAATTAACTATTTAATAGGATGATTCCAAAACAGAAAACTAAACACATATCCTTTTGATTTCAGAAGGAATGGCCCAGGGAGAATTTGTGGCACAGAGTACCACAATACAGAACCAGCAGTAAGGGAGTAGCAGCAAGTGGAACTCCCTTGGATACAGAAACACTCAGAGAAAACACTAAACTCCCACAGCAAAAGCAAGTGGTTCTTCAAGCTTTTTTTCCCAGGTGATAAATTCATCCAGGAATGCAGAAAGCACTGGTTTCACTAAAATTCAAGTTAATGTTAAAAAGAAGTTAAAACAGTTTCTGAAAACTAAATCTGTGGTCTGGCTTCTTTAGTCCACACTAAAATCTGTGTGCAAATGGCAAAATATTTAACATCAGTAAGCTTTTGCAATACCTATTTTAAAAACTAGAGTATCTCAAAAGAGGAAAATAAAATTTTCCCATGATGAGAGCTTGTTATACATTACTATTTGCATTAACATTTTAAGTGTAGATTCTTCCCTTTTTAATTAACTTACCGGGTCGACAATATGTCAATGAGTTCTTTTCTGTTCTGGACTCTGCGTGTATTAGTTTTGTATCTGGAATCTCTACTAACTTCAGGCAAATTCAGGATCTAAGCAAAATTAAAGATAAGTAAGAAATGTGCTTGACAGGAGATATATATATGTAGCTAACAAAATAATTACTGATTTTAAAAAATCGCTGATTTCTAATAATCACTACTTATCATCAATCATTTAATATAGATAAATTAAAAATTAATTATTACTTCTTTTTTTAAAAAGCCTTCTGGTTAATGATACATAACGAGTAAAGGAAAAAGAGAGAAATCAGACTGAAGATCCAGCTCTCAGCTGACAACTTTCAGGACTAGCCAGGAGAAATTCTTACCATAGAACACTAAAAAAGTAAGTTATTACCATGGGATTGGATAGATCTGTAGGATTATCCTGCACTAACTTTCATGTCACAGAATAAGAAGTATGTCTGTACTTCATATGCTAGACTGAGAAAAGATACGTCTAAGATTATTTCTTTCCACTTCAGTAATTTCTGTCAAAAAGAAAAAAAAGAAAAAAGAAAAAAGAAAAAAGTCTTCTTCTATTGAAACATCATTGGTGGGTTTTTTTATTTTTTTCCAAAAGAACTAATAAAGAAAAGTGGTGGTATAACCTCTAAGGAGGGAAAAATATATCTTCAATGTGTAACTCCCACCTGTCACATTAGAAATTTAAACAACATGTGAAGACAATGTGTATTACACCATAAAGGGAATTAAATATGCAGAATGAGTCTTAGAATTTTGTAGAGGCATTCATTAGAAAAAGCAGCTGTGTGGAAAATCAGTATAATTTACCTATTTGTGCCACAATGACTTTCTATAGAAGATAAATAAACATAATTAAATGTGATTTCTAAAAATACCCCAATTACATCAGCTACAGAGAAAGGCAGCATAGAATCTTATAAAAAAGGAGGCTGTCACATATTCTTCATGTATTTTTACTCAGTAACACACAGTAAAGATCAGTTTTACTTATGATGAGTCTTACAATCATTCTGAACATGCTACATTTTTTATAGGGCTATTTCTAAGATGGCTTACAAAAAAAATACAATGTCTCAAACCTGAAGTTCCTACAGCCCATCATTCTATCTCTGCCTGTTGTCTAAGTGTTGATGCTTAGTAAGAGTTTAAGAAAAGGGCCAGTACATACAACACTTCCTTAATCTTCATCCAAACTCCAGTCGTCTTTGGATTGGGACATTTCTGAGTTGAAGGTATTTTCTACATATTTAGCAATCATCAATGGATTTATGTTTTATTAACATTTCAGTCACTCCTTGAATCCATATGCCTATGTACTACCACATGTACGTGATACATAAGTTGGTGTCAATCTCTCTGGTATTTGCTTCAAGCATAACATTCTACTAATTCCTCTGACACTAGTTTAGACCAAGGCCAAAATCATTTAATGACTCCTGACTTTGCTGGAGGGAATAAGGATGCAGCTTCCTTTCCAAGTGAATAGCTGTTGATGACATAAAAACATTAGCAAAACAGATATTCTTTCAACAGCTATTTAGAGATATTCAAAACAGATAGTCATCTTTGACATAATTTTCACCTAGAGTGACAAAACTAAGCATGGAAACAAGGTATCTGTAAGTTATGCTAGAACAATGGTGATGTTACATAGTTTTCTGCAGATTTTTATCTGCAAGGTAACACAAAACATCAATCGAGCGTCTTCCATCAATACTTAATTCACAGCATATTTTCTTTTCCTTCTGTATTTATATAATCTAGTTTATGGAAATCACAACATATCATAATTTAGCATTAGAAAATAGCTAAATTTTCCTGTCTGGAAGTTTATCAGTACTATTGGTACCCCTTAAAATTACTTCCTTTTTTTAATACTGCTATTTTGGAGTTACAAATTGCTGCTTTAGAAAAAAAATCCAGTAGGGTTGTTCAAAGTAAATGATAGTGAATACTTATGTGAGCTTAAAAAAACCAAGAAATTAATCAGAAAACTATGGTTCCATTTGATGAGTTATATGAAAAATGATCATATTGAGTTGCTCACGCTACTGTTTTAATTAATGTTACTGATTTCAGCTTTAACTTAATGTCCATCTGTTGTAAAGCTGCATGTCTATATATGTTCTTCTCAATTTTTTTTTGTGACTAACAAATGCACACTTGAGAAGTTATTCATTAACGTACCATTCACCTTTCTGCATCCTGTTGCCAATGTTATTTTCTTTATTTCACTGTGAACATTTGGAATGAAATGGTGTTCTCTGTTTGAGGCCTTGTTCAAGCTCTAAGATGCACACTCAGAGCTTATGCTCTCTGTGTTTTGTCCTGCAACACTAGCAAATTTGTTTGTACTCTCCTTTGCTGTGCACAAAACTTCAGTCTTCTGAAGACTCTTGCTCAGTATTCCTAATCAGACCAAATCAGCCACAGGTCAGGAGATGCTGTTGTAACAATTGACCACAATGAAATGCATTTCAGCCAGCAGTGTTACAAAGTTTTTCTGCAATTATCCAAGTCCTCAAACAAGCTAGTTAGTTGTCATTGATTTTGAAAATATCACAGTGAATTATTCCAGATTTTTCTTTCTGCTTGCTGAAAAGATAGAGTTGAAGCAGAATGTTTGCAATTGATTACAGCTTGAGCCAACTGTTACATCTCTAGAGTATGCATCTTCAGGGCAACAGCTTCCATTCAGCCTGTGTTTTCAGCACCAACTCAGTCAGAAAGATTCTCTAATAGCAATTTCAATGTTTGAATTAGTTGTCTCTGTGTTTACTAAAGTTCACTAGGGTGTTGCAGGCCTTCCTGTAATAAAGTTCTTTTCCTTTATTAGCTTTCCCTCTTGACAGTGCTTTAAGTTCCAAATTACCTTTGACTTAGTACAGACCATATCTCTAATGGGTATTCATTCCATCATTCCACTGACTTCCTCATCATTTCATTTCTGGGCAATGCAATAGCCCAAATCCATACCTACGTTATCTTGATAAGGGTAAAAAGCATTCTTTTTAGAAACAAATATGATAACTGGTGTATAGAAGAATCTAACAATTACTCAAAACTTGAACTATTTTTTCTGCTTTTTTAATCCCTTTGAAATGCAAGCAATCATCATTTTTCCATCCTCTGTACCTCTTATTTTCAATTGTAGGAACACCAGAACACATTTATAGGAGTTAAACAAAAAGCCATCAGCCTACAGACCAGGGCTAATATTCCTCTCACTTAATTTTTGTGCTACACATTCTGGGATAACACAAACCATTAAAATCTTGCTTCATCTTCTGGGGTTCCATTCACCCCTTAATGATTACAGAGGGAATATGTAGCAACAAGGCACACCGTAATTCTCTCAGCGGTACCCCAAAGTCAGGTAAAGTGCATGGTCTGAAGTTTTAGTGCCCACTAGTTCATATCAAGATGTCAGAACCTACTGAGATGGATCTTCAGCTCTGTCTTACTCAAGGATGGCAGGATGACAAGCATTTGCTGCATAATTCTTCACTTTAGATGACAAAGCACCAAGAAGAGAGCCATGTCCTGGGACACTCTGGAAAGATTTCCTTCATCAGATAATGAGTCTTTGATAAAATTGAGTTGTGGCAGGTAGACACTTATTCAGCTATTAGTCTTCATTCATGTTAAGATAATGACCACTGTAGTGGTCAAACCCCTTTGCGAAGAAAACCCACTGAGCAAATTTTGAAGAGGTTAAGAGCCAATTCAAGTAAGTGAAAGCAGAACCCCTCCAGATAGTGAGGTGGGGATACATACCCCAAACTGTACTAAAAGAGAATCAAAACAGCATTGTCCTCTTACTACATATTACAGTTATTAGTGGTGAACTTCCACAGAAATGTGAAATGTCTGACATGAACAAATGGAGGAAAACAATGCTCAGCTTCCTGAGTGTCATTAATTTATGTTAAATATCCAAGTTCCTAGAGAAAAAATACAATGGCCAAAAAAGGTAGACCTGTAATTTTTAAAACTGTTGTCTAATGCTATGTGCAAAAATTCTCTTGTCCCAGTTTACATATTACTGGGGCCTTTTTTGGAATGTTGATATATAATATTTAGAACAATTTTTTTTTTTTTAAGATTGTTCTTCAACATCATGTCTCTGCACCACTCCAAAATCAGCCCACAGTCCTGTAACATTTCTTTTCTAAGAAGTCCACAAATTTCTCAGTGAGCACAGATCAGCACATGGTAGTGCTCGAAAGGAGAACGAGCTCAGGTACTAATTCAAGTAGCACAAGAACAACCCATCCCCTAACATTGCCTTGTTAATACTTTATCATGTATTTTATGGAGAAACAGTGTCACATTTCTTACTGAAAAAGGCACCAGTGTCACTTATATGACATTCACCCTTCCAAAATTGGAAGGTTTTTAGGTTGTTCATTTTTTTTTTAGTTGATCAGACATGCACAGGGGCAAAAAGGCAAAGTACCTACAAGTTTTAGAACTGGTGTATTCTGAATTCAGGGCCAAAACACAGAGTCCATATCAGTCCCCTAGATGATTAGCCAGAGCCACAGGATTAGAATCTATACTCACCACTTATTTCCATACCAAANAAATGTAAAAAAAAAAAAAAAAAAAAAAAATAAAAGAGAATAAAGAAGCAATCAGCATCTTAATTTTCCTAGTGAGAACAGAAACTATTACACATTTCTGTACTCTCGCCTAACACACCTTGCACACAGTGACAAACTGATGATCATTTCCAGCTCCCACCACGATGTAGTCATCCTTGGTCTTAAATGCCTGGAAGAACAAAGACAGGTGATAAGCTGCAACTAAACTATAAAATATTAGCACATCTTTGAAGTGAAACTTTGTAAATAACATTGAAATGACGTCCTTAAACATTTCCATTCAGATCCAATCTATAGTTCTATAAAAGTGGCTCAAAGTCATCCATCCACAAAGATGGATGAGGTCCTTTTGATTTTTTTTCTAGAGTTGAAAAGTCATCTTGGTTAATAGTTTATTTACTGAAAATGTGTCATGAGCCACCCTGAAACTTAATGTGTCCCACATTCACAGGACTGAGAAGGATTACCATGATAATATTTACTTGCCAGGAGGTATTTATTCAGCTTCACTCTACGCTGACTCAGAGCAGACAGCTGCACTGAAATGTTACAGATTCTGACCGGAAAGACCAAAAAAATTGCCAAATAGCAACTGCAAATTAGGAACTCCCATGGGAATGAAAGGGATAGACGGCATCTTTACAGCTCTGATGCTGGACATTAAGCTATCTCCGTGGTCAGTGGTCTCAAGATAGATCTCCTGGAGGAAATGCAACTTCTTTTCCAGCTTTAAAGATCTATTTTTTTTACTTTTGACTTCATTACAGTGGCCTTAGTGGCACATTTCATAGTGAACACAACATCGAACTGGGTAAGACATTAACAGCTTATATTTCAGTCTAAACCATCTCACTTAGATTTTCACTGGAAAAAAGAAAATCTGTAACTGGCAACAATTTTTACCATCATGTAAGGGCGTCTTCTAAAACTGGATAATGCAGATTCCTCTTTTCTCCACACCTCTCTCTCATACAAAGGTGTGTAAGTACAGTTTCAGTCACAAATATTACCAGACCAATTTTTGCGAACATTTAGGAAAAATTCTTTCACTGTGAATTTGACTTCAGTGTAAGAAGCCAGCATAGGCTGGTGCAGGTGCACTAATGGTGGCAAGGTCTTGCAACACTTTCTTGCAGAGAGGCAAACTCATCTTCCATTCCTAGAAACCCTTTTTTTTTTTCCTTTTTCTTAATGAGCAATCATGTCCTGATTTAAAGGTGTGAATTCTCACAATAAATTTTGATAAACTAACACACAAATGTAAGTCCTGGAATGGAAACACTTTAATAAATAAAATTCTTCTCATGCCACAGTGGCTTATTTTTCTTCACAGAGAGCAATATGCCATCTCAACTTCCAATCTTTCATACAGACACAAATACATTCACTAAGACTCCTTTACCATCTGGTATAGTCAAAGTTTTAAAATCGTGTGTGGACAGTCATGTCCACTGAAATGCAAGTAACTGTACATCATAGTTAAAATATCACCTGTTTGCTCTTTCTGTGTTTCATTTCATGGTAAATAGTATTGTCCAGTTATAAAGTTTAGCAATTTATTTTTCACACATTTAATTAAGTACTTTAATCTAAGATTCTTGGCAAGCAAAGATAAAATTCAACAATCAATTAGTCCCAAGCATGCAAAAAAGTACCACTGACTTGGCCCCAATATAGTGAAATTTAGTAAGATACATTACGAAAGGTACTACATACTCACACTGAGAAGAGCAGTAAGCACAGAAAAAAAATTGGAGAAAAAATAAAAAAAAAGATTTGTATGTGAACACATAAACATTTCTTAGATGAACCTGTTCATAAAGACCTCTGTATAAAAAAATAATGGCAGACCCTAGCAAAAGAATATGTAAGATTCTCCCTCCCAGTAAATGGCTTTTAGTGGGATAGTTATGAATTAAAACTGTCAGTATAAACTTACTGTCTTTTGTTGCAGGTAAAATCTGTTTTCTGAACACTCTGCCCAAATCCTGATTTGTCTTTGCTGATGTTCAGAGTTCTAAAACCAGCCTCATGCACGTCACACAAATTATGGGTCAAACACTGCACATATCAGGGTGCATATATAGCACAGTATAATTTTTATTCGTGCAACCACCTACTACTTCCTGTAAACACAAATTAGAATTCTTCTGTACATTCTTTTAAACTTCTAGTCTGGATGCCTGCTACAGATTACAAAGCCCACAGTAAATGTCATATGTACAGATCCCCTTCCTCAGCACTCCAAAATGTATTTATATGGGTAGTGTGGGCAAATCTTGGAGACTTTATTATTTATCAGCAACTTCTTTTGAGACACACATCTCTGTAAGAAGGCTGCAATCACACAATAGCTGCATACCACTGTGAAACATGCATCTGTACCCACTGGCTGCCCATGCAGCAGCGGAAGTCACTCTAAATTTAAGGGCCTGGTTATTAGAATGTGTGCTTCAGTTGCTTTGTGGAATGTGTGGGAAAACTGATTATTCTTAATTGCACTGTATGTCTAAAAAGCTAAAATAACAATCATGTCATCCTTACACAACAAAAATGGTATCATAATAAATGCAGCAGTGTCTTTTTCCGTGAAGCCTAACTCAAATGTCTTCAGCTGCTATTTTAAGCTTCCCATTACAAAACAGCTGATTATTTGCCAGTCATTGTTGCTGATAAAGCAGAAACTTCCAAATGTTACTAGCACAATATTGATGCCAACATGTAAGGGTGACAATGGTTTTATTCATCACCCATAAATGTACACACACTACAGGTTACCACAGGTTACCGTCTGGTCACAGAAAGCTTCACAATTTTATTATACAAAGGAGAGTAAGGGCAAAGTGCAGACAGATTTTAATGAGATTTTGTTTTGATAAACTGCTGTCCATCACATCGAATCATTTCACATTAGCGCAATAAAAGGCACTACATACACAAGGCAAAAGTCCTTTTTCCCTTTCCTTTCTTCTGAAGAATAAGGCCTTCTGATAAGATTCTTCAGAGCACAAGCATGAGTTAACCCACTACTCCCATGAGGTATCCCGAGCAATAGCACATAATTTGGTGAAGACAAGTGTAGTGGGTTCAGTTTGTTTCCTGGCCAATGCACCAATTAATGTGGTGGTTTAGTTCGCGTCTTTTTCCTTTTTGTGAGATAAGAATTAGAAGAAGGGCAAAGCAGGCTTGAAACTTTAAAGCGTATAAAGAAGTTTATTACTAACAGAATTAAAGGTAATAAAAGAATAATAATAATAAAAATTAAAGCAAACTCCCCCTTTCCCTCCGGCACTTCCCCCTTTCTTTCCAGCACCTCCCCCCTTTATCTCCCAACTCGCACAAAGGATAACACATGTGATTTTAGGTCAGAATTGCAGTTCTTAAGTCTCTTCCATATTTGAAGAAAAA